>JADNRY010000753.1:0-27936 GCA_015501585.1 Rhodocollybia butyracea
ATGCCTCTGGGCGTCCGCTTTGCTCACGCAAACCTGAAACCAGTAGTGATTCAGGTTCTGAAGCAGCCTCCCTTGCATCTGCTGGCTCCGACGCTAGCCAAGGCAATGTCAGGAAGTGAACATTTCCTGACTGAGGAAATTGAGCACATGATTGCCTTAATGCCGTATTATTCATATTTGACTATGATTGAGTCATATTGACTAGTTTCGGCTGTGGTATAATGTCTCGGAACCCAAAAATGACTTTTATTATATTGTTTGTACATGAGTCAAAAGTGACTCGGAACATGACTCGGAATGACTTATTATGACTTATTATGACTTAGGTATATAGTATAAATACTGCTCAAGTAGATACAATGTACCCCAGCCTTGTTATTTTGGAATTATTAGGGCCTGTTCGGCAACACAAATCTGGATTTTGTGTGATTTTTGCCAGAGGCAAGATTTTGAAGACTTATATAAAATGTTCGGATCAGCTGGCCGGTCGCCATGACTCTGGAAATGTCATAAAATGACATAACTCCTGCCCTGATATGTCGGACGTTCCTCTCGCTGTCCCGCAAGTCGTCCCGACCACTCTCAATGATGCCACACAGTGACCAACATGTTCTGGTCATCATCTTTCAAGTTTAATGTAATTGTATATTATTGTTGAAGCGATTTTATTCCTCTATATTGTCTAAGCAAGTGAAACCTAAAGTAAAAAACTACATTTGAGAGCGGCGGGCATGTCTGAGCATCGAGCGGGGTGTTGACCTCAACATGGAAGAAACGTCTGACAGGCTGTGACAGCATGCGCGTTTACACGGAGCGCTCAACTGGCTGATCCGAGTAATACTTACAAATGCTTGATGGCTTTTTTATATGGTGGCAATACCTGGCAAAATCCAAACAAAATCTGAGATTTGTGTTGCCGAACAGGCCCTTACCTCTGTGCAGCATAGCTGTGAACTGAACCTTGATATGAACCTTAGTTGTAGACAAACGTAAATCTCAGTTGTTCGTATAACGGTACAACTAATACTATACCTGTAGACAAACGTGAATCTACAAAGTACAATACGTAAGTATAAATAAAGTATCAGTAAGAAAGGAGAGCTCACCTCAGTTGTTCGTATAATGGTACAACTGAGGGAGGAAAAACTACAAACTAGCTAATATAAGTATTGAAGTCTCATATGTATGTGTAAGCATGGAGCAAAGATAGACATGATAGGCGAGAATAGTAAGGCCAAAGCGTGAAATATTGATCGTACAAAGTACTACTCCAACATTAGTTGCTAACTGTAAATATCCAGAAGCATCACCAATTACCTGCTTACAACAGAAGAATACCTGATTACCACAGAAGAACCACCTTTACCTGCTTACCACAGAACTACATTTACCTGCTTACCACAGAAGACACCACATCTGTTCCTTCAGAATACCAGAATATTACCTGTTAACACAGAAGAACCATTGGAAACCACACTGTTAAATCAGCAACACCAAAACTCAATATTGTAGTAAATCTGCCCAACGGCCCCTCGCTATACTGTACATTGGGAAGATCCAATCATGAACAGATCTTTACAGGCAAAAGCTCAGTGATGAAGAAGATAAAAGCAACCCAGCAGAAATTTAAGGAAGGTTTTTCTGCAATGGTGGAACGTGTAGGGAACTTTGTAAAGGTAAATGGTTACTCTTTCGCCCATTACCTTATTCAATTCTCTGCTAGCCCGGTACACCTCGAAAAAAGGTGGAGACTATGCAGCAGCTCAAGTCTCAATTCACCCTCGCATATGCACAAGCTAATGGTACTAAAATTATTAGCCTTGTGGCCACGGTTTGATGGACCCTCGTGTTCAATTCCAAGCCTTTGCCGTGTGATGCCGTGTGGTTGCTGGTCTATGGCAAAGCTCATGCATGGTCTGTGGGGGTGGATTTGGGCAAGAAGAAGGTCCGGGAGTCTATGATTCATCACCAGAGATAGAAATTTCTGTATCTGAACTCCTTGTTTCAAAGTAGGTGAAAGGATCTTCTGCAAGGCATTGTATCTATCAGCAATGAGTATTACAATGTTATGATTACAAGGGCCCGGAAACCGCATGGCAAAGGATCAGAGTTTGAAAAAATTGAACATGAGGGTCCCTCGAACCCTGGCCACTAGGCTTTATATGTGAATGAGTATTCTCTTCACAAAAGACAGCTAGCTAGGCTAAGATACAAGGAATCCTGTTACCAGCATGTGGATTCATGAGTGAATCACTCATAGAGGTAGACTAAGGAAAATGAGAAAAGCCAGGAGGAGGTTGGCTATGAGAGGAGTTGGAGCCTTCCTCCTCTGTGGCTGATCATGGAACAACAGCCTGGAAGGTGCTGGTAATATGTCTTTTGTCTCTTCTTGTCCCCTCACAGATAATAGTGATCACATCAGCTATTCATCATTCCGCCAATACCCAACAAATATGATATTTAAACTGGTTTTTACTTACTTGCATCTTTCTTCCAATCTTTGCCCACTTTACTGTCAACAGTTCTGTCCCAAGTCCTGATATTCAAGCTCAAGTCCACTCCCCTCGAAAATTCACTTGAAGTTCACTCCACACTGTTGAGATATGTCACAAGCCATGACAAGTCTCTGAGCTCATGTTGTTTACTTATATTGATGTACTATATATACGTAGCTGAAACTTTGGGAACCTTGTGCATTTGACCCAAGGTTCCCTGCCTAACAAAGTTTATTCGCTGTTCTCATGCTTGCCATCAGTCGTTTAAACTCAACACAAACGCGCTGGTATAACCTTATCATCCCGCTGTACTACAAGGACATTGGCCCCTGTTCTATTGAAGAACCCCTATTTGAGCTTACAGACTACGAGGATGTCTACAGCTCTAAAACTCAAGGAATTGATTCGATTCAAGTTACCGACTATGAGGACATCAAAATACTTAACCAAAACCAAAATTCAAAATCACTATTATGACTTCTGCCAACTCAGCATCCAGAAATAGTAACCGCTTTCCTAAATTGGATGATTCCAACTTCTTGGAACTATTAGTGAAGCTTTAGAAGTGGCGAGCTACCTAAGCAAATGCTTAGTAGCTAATTGTGCAGTATATGATTATATGCAAGTATGGGAGAAGGCTGTAGGCCTTCGGGTCCCAGCAACAAAAGAGGTCCACAGTCAACTGCGACGGGTGGGTGGGCCAACCATCTCCTGTGCTCGGACTGTTAGCTAGCAATTAATGATATGACTTTATATTAATTCGGTAATTTTGAATTTATATCTTGGTGATCATGAGGATATAAATTGGAAAAAACTCCAAGCACTGCATCTGGGTGGGTGGGAGTGGAAGAAAAGCTGTAGGCTACACTAGTAGTAGTGAGCCTTTCGATGGACATGACTGTTGGCAACGAAGTGAGTAGACACCACATCACATGTCTGTTCAAAGACTCAAGTTTGCTGCACTCTCTGCTCTCACTTGCAAACTGCCAATCCTGCTTGGAGTGTCTATATGGAGGCTGAGCTGGTTCAGAAGAGTCTTTGGGATGTAGTCCAGATTGAAGTTGATATAGTGAAATCTGATGGTACTGAGAAATCTCAGAGTGAGATTGACGCTGAGATTGAAAAGCTGAAGAATGCACGCTCTACCAAGAAGATGGGAGAAGCTTGTGCTGCTCTGATTTTGCGAGTTACCAAAGGCCAACTTTCGCACATGCGCAAGCATGATCCACTCCACATTTGGTTGAATTTGAAGACAGTTCACCAAATTCATGGATTCAGCGCTTCACTGGCCTTACGCCGTAAGCTCTCATCAATGAAGATGAAGAAGGGAGCAAAGTTGGCTACATTCATTGGGGAGGTAAAGGCTGTTTGATTCGAAATGGAGGAGGCAGGACTTGTTATCTCTGATCAAGAGATTATCCTTGCAATTACACTTGGACTTCTGCCCTCCTACACCACTGTCATTTTGTCATTCAACATTGTTGCCGCAGATGCCCTCACACTTGATTATGTTATGAACCATCTCTTGAACAATGAAGTCGCTCAACTCACAGGTGGCACACAGAAGTCCACCGTTGCCGCTACAAATGCCAAACATGATGCAAAGGAATCCGCACTTACTGCTAGTAACATGAAGAGTCCTGCTGGTAAGGGAATTTGTTTCTTTTGCAATCAATGTGGACATCATAAAGAGGAATGTCCTGAATGAGAGAAGTATCTGGCTTACAGAAAGAGACTGATCAGGTAAATCTTATTGAAGAAGATGACAATACTGTAAAGGGAGATGATTTTGCCTACTGATTTTCTAACAACATTTGTGCTAGAACTTGTGGGGAGTGTTGAGATATGTCACAAGCCATGACAAGTCTCTGAGCTCATGTTGTTTACTTATATTGATGTACTATATATATGTAGCTGAGACTTTGGGAACCTTGCGTGTTTGACCCAAGGTTCCCTGCCTAACAAAGTTTATTCGCTGTTCTTGTGCTTGCCATCAGTCGTTTAAACTCAACACACACATTACAGCCCATATTGCCAAGCAATCTGGTGCATTCACCTGTAACGCCTCCGCCTCTCCATAATCACCACTGACCGTATCCAGCGATATGGTCATCCTAGACGCTGCCGATAGACCAAACGGTCTATCTTATCATTCTATTTATTATTAATTATATAATAAATCTGTTACTATAAGTATTGTACGATTACTTAAGAGTCTAGTTAGTCTTTTACACCGTCGTACACACAATAGTATCCTATTTGTCGTGTTCACCGGTGTTCCTAAGGACTTTGCCCATAGGGCACGTTATACTTTTTGAACATCAAAAAAATTACTATTGTGTGAATAACACAAAGCTATTAGTTTAACAAGCTAAAAACAGTTATACTACCAAGTATAACAACCATTATTCCAACTCACAAACCCGCTCCATTTTTCCGTCCCGCTATATCATTTGCTGTCTCAATGACCTCTCGAAATCAATCAGAGAAGTCATATCGGAGCGTGCGTGATCGCGTACTGTTATGACCCGGATCTAAATCCTATACACCCAATCTTTTTTCTTCTGTAACCAACTATGAACACTATCATTAATACTTCTACTTAACATTTTACATTCATTAGTTATTCAACACCATTTGGGTTAATGCTGCACACATTCTTCCAGAACACCAGAATGATCTTTAACAGTCACTGCACAGTCTGCACAGTCATGACATCATTCTAGCTCCACAACTATGATGTCATCTTGCTACTCCACAATCATGATGTCATTCCATTGCTCCGCAGTTATGATATCACATCACTGCTCCACAGCTATGACATCATTGCATAGCCTCTTTACATCAATGACTCAATATCAGTCATTGCACAGCCAGATATCTGAGTCAACTACGGTTCCGCATACATGACTCAATATTAGTCATTGCACAGCATTACATAGTCAGACTGACTCATCCGCAGTATTTCCGCAGTTATGACTCAAATCTAGTCATTCTGCAGCATTTCCTAACTAGTACACATTGCACAGTATATAAGTAGTCTAGATTTACCAATGTACGTTAGACGTATTATTTTTCTTAAATCCAAACCCCCACTTGTTTGCTGTTATCACTTGTGTGAATCACCAGACCAACTCATTGTATCTTGTTGAGCTATCTCCAAGCTACAATACACATTTATACATCTTGTTGAGCTAACTCCGAGTTGTATCCACTAACATTCACCTGTTGAGCTATCTCCTAGTGAATACTTCTTTAATTGCCACTTGTTGAGCTATCTCCGAGTTGCAACTTCCTATTACTTGTTGAGCTATCTCCAAGTATTAGACATTACACTCACTATTACTTGTTGAGCTATCTCTGAGTATTAGACATCACACTCACTACTACTTGTTGAGCTATCTCCGAGTATTAGACACCACACTCACAACTACTTGTCGAGCCAACTCCGAGTATTAGTTCTGATTCATATTACTGCTTGTCGAGCCATCTCCGAGGGTAATCTTATTATTATTTGTCGAGCTATCTCCAAATAATAACTTCTGTGAGTTTTGTATTACAAACTAGTTACTAACTGTACTTGAGCCTAGTTGTTTGAGTATATATTTTTTTGCCTAGCGGTTTCAACAAACGGAAAGGCTTGCTCTATAATCTCATTAATTTCTCTTATCATTTTTACTGCCGAGTTACGTACTGTGAAGGTTTGGACGAGACTATTGATCGAGTCATAACACGTACCTTCCATTCGTGGTGACGTGTCACCACAATCAATCTATTCAGTCGCATCAGCGACTCATTCGTGCGTGTGTCTGAAGGACAGCACTACAGGCAGGACAAAAGTCCACCTAATGAACAGTATATGACTATTCATAAGAAACGGCCGACCCGAGAGGGTTTAAGTGAGATTTCTTCTGCGCTACGAGATGTAGCGGCATCACTCGACAAGAGTACGCAAGTACTCAATCGTATTCTCAATATAACTGAGAAATGGGATGCATCTAGCATCTGATCTAATGAAGAAAGATCTTCTTCATCGAGAAACAGCAATAGAATCACTATTGCTGCACCCACACTGAGACGGCCTGCCGTCACACCGCCGGTATTGCACAATGCAGCACCATCTGTTCCTACCGAGGCAAACAACTTGGTACGCCAATGGCGTGAGACTGTGCCCAAGGCACCATCAGTCCAACAATCACTGTTGGACGAACAGTATTCACAAGGGATGACCAAGTCACCCCATCATGTTCCTGTATTCCGACAGGAATACGCACCAGTGTCAGTAACTATACCGACACCCATCTACACATCCCGCATGAGACAGAGTCCCAATGCGGAGGCAGCGTCTCTGACACTGTGAGGTCCCAGGCCATTACTGGTGACCAAATCTTGCTCACCACAAAGCGCGGTGAACATTAAAAGTGAACCGAAGTTACCTCGTAACTTCAATCAGGTAGTAGCGATACCACCACAGGAAAGTACAATGTACTTCCCTACTGCAAGGGCGCCAATGGTACCCAATATTATTACACCTCCAGTAGTTGTACCAAACACTACTGGAAATCATTCCAGTATGGGACCGCAACACGGTACCCTTCCGGTAGTTCCTACTACCATATCCATTGCCCCGGCAACACAAAGTGTTGCCCCTCCGGTAGTACACACTACCGTAAGACTGCCCAAATTGCCGCCCAGCAATGCGCCAGAGCCAAGTTCAATGCCAGTACCAATGGTATTGGCCGAGTTGCAACCACAGCCGCTTCTGTTGGGAGTAGCTAAAGATTGGATGAGTCGCATAGCAATTCAACGCCAACATAACACCAGTCTCCGAGATTTTGGATTCGCGCCATCTGGGCTTCCCGACCAAATGGTGGGATATAATGTTGACGGAATACCCATTGATAAATTGACTACTCCCAGAGAAATCTGGGATTGATTTTACATTCCACCCGCTGAGTCCTTTCCAGGACCAAGCAATAATGCCGGAGCGAAAGTGCCTAGCAAAAAATCCCGTGAAGGGGGGAGGAAGCACAAGAGTGCTAAATCCAAAGGCCGCAAACGCAGGCCATGGTCGGATGAATCATCTGACTCTAGTGATACTGAGTCAAATACTGACTCTTTGTCTGATGCCTCTTGGCTAGACAAATTTGCTACCCGTAAGGGTAAAATTACTCCTAATGAGCGCCGTAAAATACTGCGTTCACTTGCATCTAAGATGCAAGAAACAACAGGTGACGACGAACATCGTTCCCGATGGAAACACAAGGTACACAAAGTGTACCGTAAACAAATTCGAGATAAGGTAGGGAATCCTATCCCTCCCATTGAGAGCCGTAAAGCTCTTAAAGTTCCATCTCCGGAGGTCTATGACGGATCTCCGGATGTGAATGTCTTCGAGCGGTGGCTAATGTCACTTCTCCAATGGATGGTAGTCAACCGCATGTGCGGTGACAATTACAATGCTACACGGACTGCCGTGCTTGGCATGTTTCTAAAGGGCAAAGCCCTTGACTGGTATAACGACAAAGTCGCTGGTATACACCGCACTGTCCTTAAGTGGACATTTGAAGGCGCCATCATTGGTGTCTTTGATTGTTGCATCCAAGCAATGACCATTCATCAAGCTGCACGGCAGTTTGACCTTATTGAGTCGGTCAAACCTTCAAACCTTCAAACCTCAAGCTTTCAAGCTTCAATGTTTCAACATGAACTAAGATTACTTTTGGTACTCTTGCCAATGATGCTGCTTGTTTCCTTCTCGTCCGACAACGGAACAGTTTGGCCAGCACAACCTGTGCTCTGCCTCCAAGTCAGCTTCAATACTGCTCTGGATTTCTGTGAGAAGACGTCAATGCTACAGGAAAGATGTTACGGTCATAATACTGTGTGTAATATATCTTTTGCAAAACCAGCCACTGCTGACTTGATATGCCTGATATTGGCTCTTCATGTTCCAGTCCTGGACATTCATCTATGCAACTTTCTCTCACACGAACCATCTGACCCTGGTTTGCCTCAAAGGTCTCCGATATCTATTGGGTCATCAGACATATCAGATCAGCTTTTGCCATCCACAGCACCTTTTCTTCCAGCTCTCTATCCTGACAAAGCTTGGTACCACAATCTTTTCAGCAAGCCGCATGTTACCAATGGAAAAACTTGCCTCGATGAACCTGAGATGCTCGATATCGATACCTAGACAACACTTCCACTCAGACATATGAGTACTATTAGATTGTTAGCTCTCTACCAGTACAACAATTGTAATTTGTAGATAGATAGACAGACAGATAGATTATCTACTATACATGGCCCACTACCGTTGGAGAAGCTATGGAATGATGAAGTCAATCAAAATTGAAAAAATCACAAGTCATTTTTATTTATAAACGAAACTTTGAATCGATTGACTGTCATTAATTTTGCAAACAGCTGTAAGCTGTACACTACTATATACATAGGTACTAGTAGGCGATATAGACCAGATCATGTTCATATCTTATCTTGATTTGTAATGACATGACACATTACAGATAATATTACTACCATATAAGGCAAATCTGTGATCATGTGGTTGGTTGGTTGGCCCACCAGGAGCCTTAAAATATTTTTCAGCATTGTGTAATTAATTATTTTTTTGGTACCCCCTTGGTTTATCTTCTGCTTTTCTAGTTGGTGTGATATCTCCTTTAGTGCACTGAGACATTCTCCAATGGGTATGCGGCTTACAAAGGGCAAGTTGGATTGGATTTCCAGCCGGTGGCTAAATGACAACCTTGTTGAGTTTCTACTGAAGTTGCATTTTTTTTGCATCTGTCTCCATGTGCGACTGACAACTTTGCTTAGGTTGTGGCATTATGAGCTTTTGTGTGATAAACTTCAGCTAGCGAACTAGATCCATGTCTTTAACCCATTCCTCTACCAGAAAATCAAAAGTAAATATGCCTGGCCCTGAATTTTTTTGGTAATCCTGGTTTTCCTTACATGACAACAGATCTGGACTCAAATACTAGTACACTGCGTTGGGACCGCAAAGTTGACATTTTTAAAATAAAATTTCCCATTGTACCAATCAATGAATAGTAAGTATCCTTCACCATCTGCACTGCTAGAATTAGAATCAGCTACCATTGGTACCTTGCCGTTGTATATCACCCAGACTTATATATTCCAGACTTGCAGCAAGATCCTTGGATGGCTATAACTCCTTTTGACTCCCAATTGAAACCTTCAGAGCAGGCCAGGTATGTTTTTTACTTTCGTCAATTGACACGATGGTAGCCCAAAATTCTTAGGACCCTTATCTTAACAATGAATTCTCTGGGATCTAACCAGGTGCGCGCTGTTGAAGTACTAGGGAAATTTCTTCAGGTGGAGGCAAATGCCAGGAAGAACACTGGAAATTTGCAAGTTCCCAATGGTAGAGCTCTTAAGGTTGGTCAAAACTTGTGTGCCTTGCCTAGCTGACAGCTGGATGACTCAGGTACCACAACAGAGCAATGAATTTCAACCACCATGTTCTCACAGGCGCTAAAAATTCAAAAATATTGAGCTCGTCGTTGAGCCTCTTCTCTGGTCTCCAGCCTCTTGGAATGCCCAGGTAGTAATGGGCTCAACTACACTACTAAAGGAGAGGGAGATGAGGGGATTATGTGCTTGGTTATGCTTAATTCTGTTGTTGATTCACCACCTCTCGGGCAGACAGAGTGAAACCCCAGCAATGGGGCCACGGCTAAGTCCTTCAGGTCTGAACTGTACCATCTTGGTCTGGTCAATTGGTAGGCATAGCCTGTCCTCTGGCTTCATTAGGGACAATGGGGAAAATATATGGTGGCAGCCACGGCTATAGTCGACCAGTTTTCCAACGAAAATACCAGTTCTCTGGGATCAATTACTTGATGGAATATCTGGTGGCAGCCTTTACTTTGGCCATAGCTACAACAAGTTTCCATATTGTGCTCTTTTGCTTCATCTCCCACTCTCCATATTGTGCTCTTTGGCCTCATTTTCTCATTCTGTCCTATCATGGCCCATGCACTTGGCTTGGCTATGTCATGTGTGCTGGCATATTACTTTCTTCTGTTGTTATCTTTCTCCCTGCCTGTTGTTATCTTTCTCCCGCCTGGGGCTCTGGGTTATTGTGTGGGCACTTGGCAGGCTTCAGGCAGCCAGGACAACTTCGCTGGCTACACTTCAGGTAGCTAACATTGGTATGGCATGGCTGCACGCTCTGGCTGGCTCATTGTCTTGAGTGGCGCCAGGCTCCTTTTTGTCTATATCTTTGTTTCTGGGTGGGTAAATCTTCTCTCACATTGTCTTGCATGTGATGGCTTGCCTGCTTCTCTCACATCATCTTGCAGATGGCCCATGCATTGATGTGACGCGTAATTCACTGTCACTGCTCACTATTGTGTTCTCCCAGTCCCCATCTTTCTCCCACCCTCGTCCATGACTGTCAGTACAGGGTGGCTCTTGAATGTGCCAGGACAATCAGATTATCTCTAGGGTGATGGTGCTCTGTGCAGCACATGCGCTTGTCTCTCATGCAGTTCAGGGAGCGGAAGGATCTTCCGAACGATATTCCAACATGTTTTAATACTCCAATTGAAAACATTCATCAATGTATATGCATTTACGCCGTCGACCGACATAACTTTCGAGCATTGGTCGAGACTCAGTCCCGAGGCTCTATGCATGATCATCGGCTGCTTTTCAAAATAGCAATACCACCATCACTGTACATCCCTTCTTCATACATCAGGAAACAGTGAAATGATGTGTATCCCCCACTGATGTGTATGTAGCATCCTGTATACTTCGTATCATATGTACTATTGACCCTACTATCTGTACAAAAGTGGATCAATACAGATGATCTGTATCAGTGGCATCAGGGTACGCAGACTTATTTACAATTAGTATACGGCAGTGAGGGATTTGTACAATACTACATTAAGTACACAGGGAGGCAAAACATAGGTACAGGGAAATCATTTGATGTTGAAATTAAGGCCGCCGCTACTTCTCGCTACCTGTGTAAGTATTAACAAACCTAATATTAGGCTATCATCAGTTATTATTGCTCAAGAGTTTATGTTGGCGGAAACAAGGGCGGAAAGAGCGGAACCAGATGAAACCATGTTGTATGGCCAAGTGCCGGCACCTGCCCTAAACTCCAGTCACGTTATCATTCGTTATCGTTCGTTTTTTTTCAAATCAGAACATTTTCTTTCCTCAACCACTTTCTTCTTGAGTCTTCAATGTTCATTCTGTCTATGCCTCAAGGCCTCAAGCTTCAAGTCTCAGGACTCTCCACTATAGATCTCTTTGAACTTTCGCCTTCAATATCTTTGAAAGAACATCCATCATCTCTCACACTGTATAACAAGTTTCAGAGCATTAGGCAACGCTTGTTTTTTTTAAAAATTGTTGCGCGTACGTGTGTGTTGTAACTTCCTCTGTTCATTGTGTAGTAGGCTTAAACTTTTCTCACCGCAAAGTTTGTATGAAGCGGGCTACACCTCCGTGCGACCATGCATATTCTCCCACCCCACTTCTCATTCTCTCACACGACTGGCTCTTAGATTTATGCTACAAGGTATGTGCTCCACAACTTCTGCGCTACCATCTCACTAACATCATGAGGCAGGCTCACATCGATGCTTACTTGCTCAAACTAATAGATGACAAGACTCGCATACCTGGCTTTCTCAAATTCATTGGATAATCTCTGCGTGCTGACACTTTTTGCGCTGCTATTTTGCTGTTGTTTGCATAGTAGGCTTCTGGTACCTGCTCTAAAATTTATGAAATGTACGTACCTTGTTGATTGTGATGTCGCGTTCGTTAACATTGTTTGAATCAGGCCATTCGCTATGACTTGTCTGGGCTTGTCATCATGGAATGTGACAACGTTAGACGTGGAAGGTTGTTTGGGCTACATTACAGAAGTTTGCGCATACATACTTTACCTCTACATATATCTGTATTAGTTACATCGTAATCAATGTTTTTGCAAATTTCTTTGGTCTGAACAGAAGTAGCTGGATTCAGTGAGGCCGAGCAATGGTGGCTCGCTGGCGGTTCATATCCTATTGTACTGACTCAAACATGGTACTATGAATCGATACAGTACTTATACAGTACTGGAAGTGAGGATATATATATTGTACAAAGATACGCATATTGATACTGTACACTTGGCAGAGGTATACAGGCAGTACAGAGCGATACAGTAGTCTACATATAGGGGGACCTTTAAACAGCTATACAATTGATACATATAGTACGTACAGGGTCATATAACTGTCATTTTTTCCTGATGTATTTCCTTAAGTTTATGTTTATAGTTGTCATAACAGGACATAGTCAATAATGTTGAAGACTTCAATTGTGTTTGTATTGTTCATCGTAAGTTTGTCTGTTTCGCAACAAAAATATTTTATTTTTGCAGACACTATGGTATGAGTACTTCACTCGTCACAAATAGAAGTATAAATTACATTTTGACATTTGTTTCCAGTCATCAGTTACATCGCATTCTTTGTGAAATCCATTACCAACGTACGCATTGTCTGTTGCATTCTTACTAGCAACCTGGATTTGTTACGAAGTCTTTTAAGATACATATAAGATACATATACACAAAACTCACTGTCCTGTTGCGTCCACAAGTGGAATTGTCAGTCATTGCTGGCACTGTTCCGACGTGTGTGTCTTCAATAGTTAGATGAGATTCGAAAAGCGCTAGATGCATGCAAAAAATAAAATATAATATAATATCGCCCGACACCCGAAAACACATTGGTAAATCAGTACTTTGAAACTGACATCTGTGAACAAAGAGTAACAGGACAGCCTTCGGAACTTGGCTCAAGTGTGAATGGCACCTCTATATCTGTTTCTAGACTCGAGCCAGTAGTTTCTTGTATGACTGATGATCAGCTGTGTCGGTGAAACGACTGGTTTTTAATCCGGCAGTTTTAGCGGGTCGGATTTAAGTCATGTGCTTCTTTTAACTTAGAGAAATCCGAAAATTTAGAGGGTTTCAAACATGTATTTAGGACAAATGTAAATAGACAGAAAGTTTCGCAATGAGGATGCGACAAACGAGTTTATTACCGATTTTTTAAATCTGAAGTTGTCATTGAGATATTTGACAATCTTTGTAGTATGGTCAAATTAGGGGATATACCTCCGCAACCTTTTGTCTAAACTGACATGCCGCCCACTGCAAAAAAGCGATGTCTCTCAGATGCTGGCTATAAGCCCTCCAGCTCAGTTCAAAAAAAGTTGATGAAGCTACCGAAGCACAGGAAATTTTTCAGTCTCTCACTAGGCCAAAGAATGAGGGTGGATTTGGTTTTCACAATATGAAGCACTTTGCAGAGCGGTTATTTGGCACAGGTGATGACCGGCAAATGGATATGGATATGAGATTGAAATGGTGTCAACAGGAAAAGCATCAGGCTGGCAGTTATCGCAGCAGCGTGAATTTTCAGGTCGGATGAAGAGCGAGACTGGTAACGTGTATTAGTTTGATGAAGTAAACAAAAATTGACACTTACTTTTGCCATTGTTGCTGAAAAACTCGTCCCAGGGAGTACGTCGACAACCAGAGGCAGCTACATACAATGAAATGTACTTTCGGTCACACGCCTCAAGAGCCGACTGAGCTTGTTTCTTCTTTCCATGCTGGACTGTGTCAGGTTCGAGATCCTCCTGGTCAATCACAGCGATGCGGTCTACTCCTGTTTCTGCCGTGATGTTCAGAGATCCTTGACCATTGCCATCCTCCTCCTCATCTCTCTCAGACTCCAAAGCGGTAAGGTGTTTTGTGTATGAGGCTTTTGTGAGGAACAGAATTGCCTCACCCAGATCACTGAGTTGGCGTACACCTCGACCAATTTTCTGAACTAACGAAAGAAATGTCAACGGTTCGTGCCATAAAATGACACACTTAATCCCAAGAAAGTCCATGCCCTAGACAGTAGTGAGAACCAACAGCAAGTAAAGTAAAAATAGTACATACCATCCCAAGAGCATCAGTCGCTATCACACAGCGAAGATGCCCGGATCGCAGGCCTTCTGCAATTTCAGTTTTGCGCTTGTCTGTAAGGAATCGGTGATAAAACTCGATCGAGTCAGCGGGCATTTGCAATGGACAGTGACGCCGAAAGAAGTCCTGTATTTCTTCGGCCTCTTTGCAATGATTGACATATATGAGAGTCTGAGGGAATTCGGTGTCAGGTTCTGTTGGAAATAATGTAAAGAGGTTGGCATAAGTGGAATTGGGATGTTGAAGGATGCGGACCGAGAGCGTGATATTATACTTTGCGTTGGAGACAGCTATGCGGGCGGAGTCCAGTGGAAGGCCAACCTTGAATAAAACATCCTGTATTACTTCCTCTGGCATGGTGGCAGAGGCAAGAAGAACCAGAAGTCCGCTTGGAAGTCATGCAAGAAGCTTGGCGAGCTGTGCGTATTCTGGACGGAATTCTTCGCCCCATTCACTAGCACAGTGAGCTTCGTCGATGACAAGCTCAACGCAGTGATCTCAAAACACCCTATTCTTGAGTACCTTCTCATGAAATGGTGTCGATACGGCAGTTTCGGGCGAGACAAAGATAGCGCGATATTTCACGCGAATTCGGCCACCCTCATCTATCTATAGGCACCAGCAATTAGAAAGAAGTATCAGCATAGACAGAATGGATACATACCTCAAAGATATCCTCCATTTTTCCACTACCCCTTTCGTTGTTCACAGCCAGTGCTGGGATGCCTCTCTTCTCCAAAGCCTCTACCTGTGAGTTCATGAGAGCATTTAGAGGGCTGACAACCAGCACAACTTTCTGAGAGACTGAAATATCATCTTTGGAATCCAAACCGTAAGTGAGAGGATACCAGAACGCGAGAGTTTTGCCTCCACCAGTAGGAACATCATACACAGTGGTTTTGCCTTGTAGTATATTCCTTCCAGCAAGTTGCTGGAGTTCTCTCAGCCCAGGAACATCAAAAATCTCGCATATAATCTTCTCGGCTTTGTCCAGGCGTCCTTCGTCAAGCGATTGAGGGTATTTGGGAGGCATGAGGGGGAAGTGAGACCAGGTTGTTGTTGGATATTTGGTCCGCGGTATATGGCCGCCGGTATGTACAGCTCCAATACCGAGTAGATATCAGACCCGAGTTCTTATCATTTGTTTTAACTTTTATTTCATTGATACGGATTTCTACTTATACTGTACGTATCGACGTTCCCTTCTTTTCCTCAGCCTTCATCACTTCTGGCTGAGGTATGTCTATTATACTTAGGCCCCGTTCTGTTCCCGCGACTCAATGAGATACGATAAAATCCCTCTGCCAAATTTCCGTGAGAAATACGATACACATTTTGGATCACTCGTCTCACATTTTTTGTGTTCCACAACACTAAAGGTGATTTTTGGCGCAAGCTAGCGCGACACGCAGTCGACGAGTGGGACTCTCGTGCTCATTGCTGGCAACGATGATAACAGCCACTTTCTAATTTTTAGAGGTAATAGGCTAAGGCGTGAACCAAGACTTCCGCAACTAACAAGAATTCAGAAAACTCATATTCTATTTTTCTGCATTTGTGGTCTGTTTGTCATGAACAACGACAACAAGGCACCTCTCAAGGGCGACGTCGGGCAGTGTTGATGAGCACCGGACATCGTGATCCGCAGGTAGGGTCGTGTCTGAACTTTTCCAAACCGCATCAAGTTTGATACGATGCGGAATTTGTTTTTCTATTGTATCACATTTTATCGTATCTCACTGAGTCGCGGGAGCAGAACAGGGCCTTATGCTCTATGTCCATTATGCTCATACTGTACCTATAGCTTAGTTGTACATTGTACTAATGTGTCTCTTAGGTATGGTAATATGATTTAGCCTTCATCACTTCTGGCTGAGCTTAGTTGTACATCGTACTAACGTGTCTCTTAGGTATGGTAATATGATTTAGCCTTCATCACTTCTGGCTGAGCTTAGTTGTACATCGTACTAACGTGTCTCTTAGTTCCAACAGTTGACTATGCTGTTCAAAAGTGTGAAATATTCAAGTGTGCTCCCCCCTCACAAATGTGCTCCCCCCCCACAAATCTGGTGTGCTCCCCCTTCAGAAATTCAAGTGCGCTCCCCCTCAGAAATTATGTGTGCTCCCCCTTCACAAATGTGCCCCCCCCTCAGAAATTTAAGTGTGCTCCCCCTCAGAATTATGTGTGCTCCCCCTTCACATAAATTATTCATTTTGGATTAGTCATGAAAATTACCATATTTGGTAAGGCTCAGTCACTCAGTCATATGACTCCTTAGTCTGAACTTACACAGTTACTTAATTATATACTATGGTGAGCAATGTAATCTGCTCTAGACCAACACAGCCGTAGAATGAGAACTACCATATTTGGTAAGGTCTAGTCTTGACTCAGTCATATGACTTCCTTAATCTGGATTTATGTACTTATGTCAACTATATTATAGTGAGCAATCTACATGGGCATGTGTCACATGACATTTGTAGGGATGAGTAATGAGCAATGACACATAAGTTTCTAGCTCCTACCTGGGTATACTTACAATACCAATCTTGAAACAAAAAAACCTTGAAACAAAAGGTCCAGACTTCAAGTTGTTCAATGTTGAAACTTGAAAGTATGGACTTGATGATTGTGCAGGTAAAGAAGTCGACCATAGCCCATTCCATACCAACATCCCACACTGCTTATGATTTTTATGCTACTACTAGTTGGATTACTAGGATATACTTAGTAAGTACTCTATCTATCCTCAAAACACAAAAATCTTAGACCAAATCAGTCCCAATTTGGTGGATTGCTTGCACATAACTCACAGTTCTGGTCTTGATTCTGGTCAGGGCAAGTCCTGGCAGTGCTACTTTCATCTATCACTTTCTGATACATACTGTATAGTAATTATTCATTGCAATTGCACACAGTACCATAGAGTATGTGCAAATGAATGGGCGGGCTGAAGGCCCACTATCAAAAATTGGTACTGTTTCATGAAAAACCTTGAAAAACCCTCTTGTTATGCATTACTAATTGCCAAATACCCATGCTCCCTAGTTGGGTCCTGTTACATGTTATGGGACTCAAGAGTGTGATTGTACATTTGGCCGCACGGCACAGGATTCCGAGTCATTCTTGCAGGTTAGACTTGTGGAGAAGTCACTGACCCACTGTAAACTTCTTCTACTACCACAAGCCTTACTGTTGTAACTAATAGTAATTTACAGCCAGTGGGCAATAAAGACTGCTGAAGCGCCCTTTGGGTGCTAGTGTGTGGCTTAGGTTGGGTACCTAAAAAGCCAACCCGACCCGGCACTATACCCAGGCGCTTACCTGCCAGGTGTTCAATTTTCCCATATAAATTTTTCTGAAGCTGTGAAATATCAATGTCATGTTGGCATAGTGGTTAACTATGCTGGGTAAAGCCTTAGAACTGAGCACAAGGCTGCAGGTTCAAATCCTGCTTTGACACTGAATTAAATAAAATTTTGAGTGTTCCGGGTGGACTCGGGTTCACTAACGGGTGCCGGGTAGTCAGACCTGGACCTGACAGAGTACCCGACCCGGAAACAGGCCATACCCGGCATACCCATGCCACACACTACTGGGCGCTTCAAAGTTCAGATACTAATTTCTAGGGTTCGAAAGTGCAGTTCATATAACCAATAAAAACTGCAAACCGCACTGCACTGAACCGCGGTGCACCTTTATGTAATGCTGCACCGGTGCACTGTAGTTCAGTGCAAGGTTCTGTAAAATCTTAGAATTTACAGAACCGGTGGTAACTGGTGCAGTCCAGTTGCGTGGTTTTGAGCGCTAAAATAGGCGCCTTAGCGTCGCCGTGAGTTTCCTTTTTCAGATTTAATTATTAATTGTCCACAAGATTCAGTATTGGGCCTGGACATGAGTCTGGATCTGGGTTTACCCATACTTATATGTCATTGCTCATTACTCATCCCTACAAATGTCATGTGACACATGCCCATGTAGATTGCTCACTATAATATAGTTGACATAAGTACATAAATCCAGATTAAGAAAGTCATATGACTGAGTCAAGACTAGGCCTTACCAAATATGGTAGCTCTCATTCTACAGCTGTGCCGGTCTAGAGCAGATTACATTGCTCACCATAGTATATAATTAAGTAACTGTGTAAGTTCAGACTAAGGAGTCATATGACTGAGTGACTGAGCCTTACCAAATATGGTAATTTTCATGACTAATCCAAAATGAATAATTTATGTGAAGGGGGAGCACACATAATTCTGAGGGGGGAGCACACTGATTTGTGGGGGGGAGCACATTTGTGAAGGGGAGCACACATAATTTCTGAGGGGGGAGCGCACTTGAATTTCTGAAGGGGGAGCACACCATATTTGTGGGGGGGAGCACATTTGTGAGGGGGGAGCACACTTGAATATTTCACACTTTTGAACAGCATAGTTGTCGCAGACGATCGACACGTTGCTACCGGAAGAACCAACGCGAATTTCAAAAAAAAATAATATAACTTGTTGTTCGTGTAAAGTCGGCGAAGATTTCTAGCAAGTTTGCATGGTTATATGACGAGTTTGGAACCACTATGAATTGAGAGAAACGACAAAGTACGAAGAAGCATGTGACTTAAATCCGACCCGCTAAAACTGCCGGATTAAGTTCCAGTCCCTCTGCCGAGGGTGTGATTTCACATCACAACTCTACAGCAGGGACTGGTTCGAGTCTAATCTGTTTCCTGTTGGACATGAAGGCAGTGGCCCCCAACTTTAACGGCTGCTCGCCAGGGTTTGTCCAACCATGACTTTCTGTGTAGGTTCTTGTTTGATCAACGGGTCCTTGCCCAGACTGCAAAATTTGTATGGACATGCTGAATGTCTTCTACTACATCCATAAAAAGATGTTTTAATAAGGAAGCTGTTTACTGAGCTTTATATGAATATGAATGAGCGCGTAAATGTAGTTTACTCATGTGCACAGTTGGCTTTGTGAGCCGGAGGTGATTGTGTTTGCTCTGTCACAGCAAAGTCGACTGGGTGCATCCGCGGCACACATATGGCGCAATGTGTGTTGCGCGGGCCCCGGCTGTTCCTCAATGGGACCGCGCCGGTTACTTCCTTCCTTCCTACGACTGCAGCATATACCTTGTGCATTTCGCGCGAGTATTTGTCGAAAACGCCGAGTACTTGATCAGCGCTTCTGTAAGTTTGCAATCTTGAGTTTGACAACATAACCTGTATTATATTCATAGAATACTCGACCAACCAACGAGCTCAAGACAGATTGGGAAGGAGTGCAGTTGAAGGACCTTCGTGAAGTGTTTGGACAGAAAATCAGTAATTTGTGCGCATCTTGGCGAGCAGAAGAGCAGCGGGGGAAGGAGACAATGTAGGTGAAGCTTGAAGGATGGCTGATATTCAAGTATGTACTGCTACACGAATTCAACCCATGTCAAATTGAGTATTGACCTGCACTCTGAATTCGAGTTTGTCTGCACTTATGAACCTGGCAGTAGTAGTAGTAGTTCCGCTAAAGAGTAAAGTCCTTACGAGGTCGACGCTGAAAGGGTGAAGCCAATTCTCAATGTCTAGACCTGCCTCTAATAAGCACCTATGGCACCTAGTATCCTGGAATAGGCGCGGCAAGTATAAACTGGTTAGGGTAAGGTGGCAGTGAACTGTTCTGACTCGAGCAAGATAGTGGCGGAAGCTTGACCGTCTCAACTTTCCATCCTTGTGGAACTATTCATTATAACAGAAGCACAGGAAACTTGACTTCTCGCTGCCAGTTTCTACACCCTTTCGCATATGAAGATTTAGTTCATCGCGCCTTTTCTGAGTACCAATTTTTCGTCGAAAATGAGTCCAGACGGCCTCACAGTCAATCTCTGCCTGTCTTATCCTGGCGTCACTTTTGCACTGGTGAACTACTGCGTTTCATCGATACTGTTAGAATTGTAAAATACGTCAATCCAGCTCCTACATCTTTGTGTGGGAAGACATGTATGACAAAAGAATACAAGAATACATCAAACTCAAGAAAATCCTCCTCAATCTTCATGCACCAGCAGGCGGAGGGGGATGGCCTGCAGCAGGCGATAAGATTCTATGACCAATAAGTGTAAACAGAAGTGTGTCTATGAAACGACCACTTACGCTCGCACTTCCGAAGGGATCTCAAAAGGATAGTGGTCTTTAGATGGCGTTAATATTGTGGTGACCATCCCAGGTAGAGCGTCGGCAGCCTGCCATCCGGGTTGCATGAAATCAAGCCAGGCCATCGAGTATGCGTTGTATGGGAGACCCTTTGGAGGTTGCTTCTCGCTGACATAGATGGGATCAGGCCTAGTCTTGCGGATACGGGGCAAAGATCCTCTGGGTCTCTTTGAGAACCCTTTGGTTTGGATAAATATATGTACCTGGTCCAGAAAGCGAAGAAACTGTGTGAGTTCCGAAGATCGCCATCGCGGCTGAACAATTACGAATTGCCAAGTTTGCGTTTCATCATCTTCGTCCAAGGACATTCCGTCTGCACCAAGTCGCTCGAAAAGTTGTTTGTGATGTCGAAGTGGCTCAAACTTTTTGAAAATCTCGTGCCGGCGGTTATACAACTGAGAAGTCCATTAGTTTCAACTTTCAACAAACTATGAACAAGCGCACCCCATATTTACGAGCCTTCCTGTTATCAGCTTTCTGACGGATGTATTCGGATGTGTCTCTATGTTTCTGCAACCAAAGGCCATGTAGGTTCTCTATCCGTTTTAGAAAAAATATTCGTAGCACAGCTCTGTCCTCGGGCTGGTTAATGAAAACCCAGCCTCTCTCTTCACAGGCTGTCACAAAGACGTATGAAGCGCCGACGTTCCAAGGGCAATGCGGGCGCGCCGATATGGAATACCTAAAGTTTTGACCAGTGCATGGCCGGGCCATTTCGTTGAACTCAAAGTCATCGGCGAAATCTTCGAGCTCTGTTGCCGTGACGGTATCTATTTGATCGTTCTGTCTTCCACCTATAAGTTTCCTGATAGATTGCCGAATGATTCTCTGCAGTAATCGAGTTAAATCATATCATCATGAATACAAGATATGATGCCCACCACTCGTTTGTTTTCTGCTGCCGACTTGTGTTTGGGGACATGAAGCAGGGGCGGAACACTCCAAAAGTCTTTGTCTAAAGGATTCTGGGCCGCAGGTGCGCTCTGAGATGTATACGGTTCAAATGAAGGAGGATATGGTGGGTTCGGCCCCAATCCAGCGGTTGAGGCCGCTCCGAATGTATCCGTTTGAGGAAATCCATATCCCCTACCTGTTGAAGCTCCAGGCGCTGAAGGACTGAAGGTAAATCCTCCCTGAGGGGTAAAGGTAAAGTGCGTTTGACTTCCGGTGGTAGGACCACCAGGTATATTGGAGCCGTGCAGCCCTGCTGGACCAGGAGGAGGCGCTGTTCCTGCTGAAGGGTATCCAGGGAATTCCGCAGACGAACGGCCCAGGCCGGGAACAGCTGGGCGATTGAGTCGTCAGCTAGAGATAAAAATAACCAGCCGCAAACTCACCTGGTGCATGAGGTGCAGCGAATCTGCCTGGGGGAGGAAGCCCTGCGGCAACAGGGGGGCGGGGGCCAGAAGAGTCGACCTGTTCTCGACGGGAAGCCCCAACTGATGTGAGATACACCAGTTGTGACTTGATCTCCCGTATTTCGTGCTCGTTTTGCTCGAACCGTTTGTCTACGGTCTTGTCCCGCTCCACTTGCCGCTTTCCCATTTCCTGTATCGCTTTCATCAAAGCGTTGTTTGTCACCTACTCGAGGGCTGAGTGACGTTTATTTAATGTTGGGTGGCAGAAAGGCTTACCTCTGGCTCTGGCTCTTCCTCGCTTCTGGCCTGTCTTTGTTTCCCTAGGTTCCGCAATGGCCGAGGTGTTTGGTCGTCAGGGACTGGAGCATGTCCAGGGGGAGTACCTGAGCGGGCATGGGAGTCACGGCGTGACCCAGTAGGCTTGTCAGTATCTTTGGAAAGTAAGGTATGCGAGACTTCATCTACATAATACTGCATTAGCTCAGGCCATGGCATAGTTATTTGCTAACTTACCATCCGAGCCATCCGACTGACGATTTTCTTCATAACATTAAGCAACAGATTCCACAGATTTTTATACACCTTACTTACCAGTTAAGGCTTTATCGACCGCTGGACGGCCATCCATCTCACTCGCGGAGAAAAGGTTGACTAAGTGCCCCAAGGATTCTCGCTGTAATTCTCGTCGTGAGAAGGGGAGAGAGGGTAAGGAAAGCATTTCTTCCACTAAATCGTTTGCTTATAGTACCCCCTCTTCCCTCCTCTTCCCACCATGATAATCCTCTGATAATCAATCTTTATTGACATGTGGAAATTAATGAACTATTGTACGTTGGCCAATTTGAATTAACAGCGTATCTTTTGGTGATATCCATCTTTTTGAGGTATATTGTCGTGCTTGCGTTCTAGAAGTGAAGTCTTTCTCTCCCGCTGAGCTTTATTCACACTACTTCTTTCCGGAGCAATGATGATGTTAATTCCGCCTCCAATTCATCGAACCTGCCTACTGCCGTTAATACCGTTAACACGGATTAAAGCGAGCTTATTTTATTAACTTCCTATCTCTGCCATTTCCAAAACATCTCATGGGTCATGTTCCGATTTTCCGCACTACTTAGTACTTTGTAACTTGTAGATCACATAGATAACTTCTTCGGGAGGCTGGGAAGCGGATGTTGCCGTTATAACAAAAGAGATGAAAAATAAATGAAAGGATTGCATCTACGCCGAATAATTTCATACGGAAGACATATCAGAATTGCTAATAAGATGGTAATAATCGCGCTGGGAAGCGGATCAGTTGTCGCTCCCGACGTCGGACAGATTCCTATCTCTGACTAGTGTTGCAACCATGAAATGTTAACATTGAAGTACCTTCCCGACTCCATCGGATGGCGGCATCTGGGTCGTTGTAAATATATCAAGCTGAGAAATTAGAATGCAATCGAAGCCATAGATCCTTATTCTCGACTCTTAATTCATATTGGGACTGATTTTAAGAAATCCTCGGCCTTCATAGAGCAGGTACAAATCTGTATAAATGTATCATGCTTCACCCTTCAGGCCTCGCTTTCAACATGAATCCGGAAGCCGCTTCCGATCGTACAGCTGTGAGTCGCACATAGGGTCAGCGAGGGGCGCTCCCCCCATACCGGAGGTGCCTCTGGACCTCTCTGGACCTGGGAGGAGAATGAGGGGAGGAAGGCTTATTGGTACTAAAATCTGGCACATCGCATCAGCACTCAGGTTGTTGTCCCCTTGGCCAATGAGCTAAATCTAGATACTGGACCAATCTCACACATCTTGATAATCAGACCCACAATTCGAGAATCCAGTGAGACCTGCTTAGCGCTGAATTCCCTCGTGAACTTAGAGAATCGGAGACCAGATGTTTGACATACGTGACCAGGTCACTGAAATCAATCATGCGAATGCCTTCATTCGTATGCACAATGAAGCCTCAGTACTATAGGTACCTCATCTGTGCCGCAAGACTTGAGATTGATTGACCGACCAGCACTAGTTGCTCAGTTCTACACTCAAGCTGTAGCTATTAAAAACTCTGAGCGCAACCGTCCTGTTCTACCGTCTATCTTTTAAAATTCCCAATCAATAATCGGTGTCGAAACCTGGACGAACTACTCATTAGATCGTCCCCGTATACCAGTAATACTTAGAAATAACCACCAGAGTTATTGAGTTTATTTGAAATATTGCTAGAGTTTTGCGCTGACTCTCTTTACTCTCGTTTTAAGGGCAAGCAGCCCGGTACGGCGGAAGAAAACTGCCGGTACTCCCAACCAAAAATCGTGCAAAGAATCTAGTACCTGGAAGTGGAGTGATTGACTGAAGGTTTCAAAGGGCAAACGGCTCGGACCTACGGTAAATGGTTTCATGGTTCACCAGCAAGAGGTTGAAAAAGCGTGCTGTTAAGTTATGCGAAGAACTTTGGCTGGAAACGGGTAAGCGCACTTTATATAATCAAAAAATCCCTATCTTCTCGTATCATCTGCCCACGCGAGCTACATACTTCCTGCTAATCCTCCCTATCATGTGAATGTATCATTTCATAGCTAGATACGGAAGGTTTGTGAATAGTGATCTGAGATACGACTCCTCACTGACTTGGACAGACTTGGACGCGCACATTCTTAACTGTATCGATATCAGCACTAGGTTACAAATTGGAATCAGAAATATCAGATGTTTGCATTTATTTACAAATATTAATGTTGAATTGACGGCTTTCTTGTTTCGTGTGGGTTCCGATATCGCTTTGACTGTAGTGATAGTATGTACTATGAACCCAAACCCAAACATATGCTGCTCAAGTTCGATGAAATAACGATCAGTTGGGACCATCTGGCGATGGACTTTTGGTAAGAGCTAGATGAGCTGCTTTTGATGAAAAGGGCTGGGAGTAAAGGAGAGGATCGTGACATCCAAAGTGATTATAGCGCCTCATACGCACACGGCACGCACCCAGCGGAGGAAAATATACAGCATCTGTATTAGGTGATGACACTAGCAGGTATATCTCCAGGCCACTCGTCCATCCATGGACTATAATTGAGACTCGTGAAGATAACACAGACCTACCAAAACTCTTAGCATACTGGATCAGAATACCTTATTTCGCGCTTTTGATTTGATTTCGTACCGGATTTCGTTTTGGATTGTCGTATTTCGGTTTTGTCTGACATAGATAGATAGATAGAAGGAAATACACGGCCTAGACAGTACATAAACTGCCTGCGGTCCCATAAAGGAAATGGCCGGTCCCTGTACTAGCACAAGCAGCGAGCTCGACTCCCAAAGAGAAGGTAGACTGCGAGGCTAGGACAGGGATGGTAGCAGGCCTCTAGAGTAGAGTAAGGCTAGCTCAGTACCTGATCACATAGTATATAAGATCGTGCATTAGACCCCAGTAAAAAAGAGGAAGAGCGATAGGGCAAAACCATGTCCCCATATAGGTGTTTGCTGGACCATGGACAGCTTCTGACGTAGTCCTCATCTACGAGAGTCGCCAAATCCCACGCAATTGGTAGCGAAACCAGCGCACCACCGCCCCAGGGTGTTATGCACATTAGCGGGAAGTTCTATGTAATCAGGAGAAGAAGTACTAGTCATTTTATTTCAGATTTCGGTTTCGGAAGTTGTTGCTAAGGGTCTACTAAGATTAGGCGCCTATACTTGTGGCTCGACCATGTCCACCCAAAGCAGAATCTTTCGAAGAATGAAAAAGTAAGGCTACCAATTATGATCAAATTTCCTTAATTCATAGCATATTTCAGAACTCATCTGGATCAAGGACAATATCACTCGGATCGAAGCACTCACTGTTCCTGGAACTGACCGTGTTCCTCAAGAGCAAGAGTAAGCCTGTTGCAGACGTGAGTAACATAACAGTATTTCTGGGCTGTAGCTCTGTATTCATTACTTTCAGTGGGATGCCTTTTTTCGGCATACCAATGCAGCATCCCAGGATATCGAAGACAAAGTCATTAAGCATGTACTCCTTGTCACTCATGTCCGCTATGTCCAAAGCAAGGATAAGCCGACGTGATGACTCATCATGAGAAGCTCAAACTTGTGCGTTCCTCAGAATTATGTAGCGATCTTTAATACTGATAGACGTATGAAGCTACTGAACATCGGTTTGAATTTCAAAGAATACAATGTTCAGGATGCTGTTGTGCGTGTTAATACATCGATGAAACTTCCGTGCGGCACAATCTTAAAGTTCGAGCGGCGGGAGAGAGATCGCACAAGCCTCTTTTCAAGATGAGGACGACAATGTACGACACTATTATTCCAGAAAATGGGCTGCTGTTGTAGACGAGAAACATGGATTCAGAATTGTGGCTGATCGGAATCAGTTCTTTTTTATAGTGGTGGTAATTTAAGTTCTGCGTCGCTTGATCATCTATTGGACAGTACCCACTTCTTTCCAAAAATCTTTCCGACGAATCGAAGACTGCTCATGACGGGGACACCATTGCTGCCTCAGGTCTTCTCTGGTCAATCATCCTCACGACAATGCCAACCGAGGTCACGAAACTAGTTATTCAAACCCTTAGTGACAATAACGTTCCTCACATGGCTTCTAGATATGTTTCCCCTGGTATGTTTTCAGACTTTTATGCAGAATCTGGCCAGGTTTTACTGTAGCAATTCCAGGGAAAGGTTTTCATCTTGAGCTCGGAGGGAGACATATTGTCTTTCCTGTTGTAAGTCGCTCTCCGCCTGAGATATACCTCACTCGAGGCTATTCGGCGTGATTTTATCTATTCAATGCGGTAAATTCACTACTGACCTTTTTTTCTGTAGATGGTCCCATAAGGATAGCTGCTATGCTCCCTGGGCATTTAGCTTCACAGCCGGTCGCAAGCAGCGCGTAACAAAGACAGCAGGTATTAATATTCCATCCTATGGAGGCGCTAACTTCGTCGACATCACCCTGCGAGTGGTGGTTGTCAATGCACAAGCCACCCTGTTCGCTTTTCAGCCAAAGTACCCCATGGGACAACAGTTACTGGTGGTACCACCAATTTCAATCTTGCTTGCACATTCTCCCAGAAGATTGGGGATGCGGTCGCAGAACTAGCTGGGGATGCTGGTGAAGGAAACCGATGCTACCGAATAGACTACCAGGAATGAAGCTGTATGGCGTTATCTTTTTTGCTAGCCTAACCCAGGATATTTAAATAATCACGGAATGTAAATGGCGGTTAAGCACTCATGATTCAGATCGTTACTAGCAATCCCCTTCATTGTCCTTGTCTTGCGATTGTCCTTGTTCTCGATGCCATTGTTCTTGTTCTCGATGTCCTCATCTTGAAATGCGTAGGAAATAATATCATCTAACCTAAAAATTTAAAATGAAATGAAATAAAGACAGGAATAGGGCCGTACTGTAACCAGGAAGATAATGTATGATATGGGACTCGAACAGGGACCTGGAGTAGTAGGGGACAGTCAGGGCCGGCGTTGATCACAGCCGGGGAGCACTACCACTACACTACAGGATAATATACATGAGCTTTGAATGCCATCAAATATATCAATCTTGATGCTGCCAGTTTCCTGCATGTTCCAGGCAGCGAACTGACACGACTTGCTGGATACATATCTGAGTCCGAACGATATGTCAACACTAGTCTCGTACCCAGCCGTAATGTTGCAGATGGACAGAGCGACATCGATCGTCTTGGCCAGCGCTGGTTTTATTCTTCAACCAGGTTTCTTTCCTGAAGATACACGTTACCTTAATAATTACTGCTACCACGGCGTGGATCCAATTTGCTCAGCCAGACTA
>JADNRY010000754.1:0-27898 GCA_015501585.1 Rhodocollybia butyracea
CACAGCAGGAGGAGATCATCAAGGCAGCCTCCGTAATGACTCATATAGGTAATATCCCACCTTATTAGGCTACTAGACTTACAGTTTACACTCTCAAAAGGTGGTACAGACACCATAGTTGCAACTATAGCGAGTTTTATTCTGGTGAACGGCGCAGTTTCAATACCCTATACTATGCACTGCTAACTCGGAAACCCAGGCTATGTTGATGAATCCGGACATGCAAACCAGAGCTCAACGTGAACTAGACAGGGTTTTGGCACCAGGAGATTTACCAACCTTTTCCCTTGAACCAGATCTTCCATACATCCAGGCAATTGTCTGGGAGGCATTGAGGTACCAGAGGACCTTGGTTCAATATTCATATATCCTCATAACGTGTACATGCAGACATCAACCAGCTGTGCCTCTATGTTTTCCACATCTCGTTACTGAAGATGATGTCTATTCCGGATATTTAATTCCCAAGGACTCAATTATTATGCCCAATATCTGGTAAGCATACAGTCTACCTCTATCACTTGGCTCTAGTTTCTGAAAATACAATACTCAGGTCAATTTTACACAACGAAGAAGATTATCCTGATCCATATCGATTCAACCCTTCACGCTTTCTTGATGCTGATGGGAAAATAGACCCCAGTGTCAAACATATAGGTCCTGCGTTCGGATTTGGGAGACGCGCCTGTGTGAGTGTCATTTCTGTTCTCTGAAGCTTTGGTGGAGTTGATTTCGGTGTTATTTACTGATAGCCTGGCAAAGAACTTGGACTGGCATCATTGTGGATTAATATAGCGTCCATTTTAGCGTGCTACAGAATTGAACCAGAGATTGACGAGCATGGTAATCTTGCGGAGCCAAAAGCGGAGTGGTATCCTGGGCTGACAATGTTCAACCACCCACTTCCTTTCAAATGTCGGTTCATTCCTCGCTCCAAGGACATAGAAGTATCTCTGGATATGAAAGTTACCTGAGAACTGTACTGTGTAACTCCTTGAATGCCATAGTATGTAGTATGTGATTAAAACGCTGTAAGGTAGTTATCAATAAAAAATTGTTTCTCAACCTATTGATCATTCATGAGGTGACCTTAACATGCGAAATAGGCGCGAAGGAAATATAAGAATAGTGAAGTCGAGCACACCCACTTTCATCAAAATTAAAGCGGAATACAATGAAAAAAGCAACGACCCTAAGTTAGCGATGAATCAACGTACAAAAATCGGTCATAAAGTTACCATGAGAAACAATCGTGAACACATCACAGTGTGAAGCCCAAGCCGCCAAAGAGTAGAAACCAGTCGACTTGCATACCCCCGACAGTCTGATAAAAGGTTTCGCCCAAGCGTAAGGATCTGCGAATATACCTCCCCAAGCCCGTCCGTTAAGAACACTGCAACCGAGTGTACCACGAAGTCTAGAATGAGTGTCAGAGATCCTAGTACTTAAATCCGGCCGTAACAGGTGCCAACCGAAAACCAGCGATGCCCGGGTATCTGTGAAACACACCATGATCGTGAACTGTTGACCCATAGCCCCTTTGCTGCACACATAGATGAGGTCCCTGTCCCCCTGTCCCATTGAGCGGCATAAGTGAAACCGGCAGGGAACTGAGAGACACCGTGAGCGCTGCGAACACTGGCAGGACTGTCCTTGAGACACAAGGAAGGGGTGTTAAGACGAGGAACGGGTCCAATGTTCCCTATAATCATCTAGCTTAATATTTTGAGTACATCCACATCTACAAGTGAATATAAGACTTACATTGGCCATTTCCTCAATAGTGACGACGACTGTCCGAGCCATTGTAAACGCCTTAGACCAGGCTTTTCCTCCGTTCAATGGGACCGACTAAAAAAAGTCAGCGTGAAATCAAGGGGATCTTGAATGAGGCAGGGCGAGCGGGCGGGCGACTTTTTATTGTGTTCACAATCAAGTGCGTCTTGTGGGGACAACGCTGTAACAGGACTGCTTTCGGAGGGTTGGGCGGAGCTTGTGAGTGGAGACTGCAAGAAGACTGGGCTGGTGGGCTGGGTGCGGCCTGCAGGAGAATTGTTCAATCTACCATAGACGAGGTTAAAGGACTCGGAACCGAGCTATGGAGGGCACCAGGTTTGTGTTTCTGAAATTGCAACTACTTACTCTTACCCAAGTCCTGATTCTGAACTCTTCATAGAGGTTGACAAGGGGGGGGCCTATTGCCCTATTCTGCCGGATCGCTTTCATATGGTTGTGTATTGGAACAGATAAATGGCTTTCTGGGCAACTCCCACAATTAGAGAAGTTGAAAGTGAGCACCCTCAAGACCGGCCTCCAGTAATGGACTGGATACCCATCACGCGGAGTTTGTCTCGACATCTCGATTTATGCTCGCCCGAAGGAAGCCGATCGCGCGGTGTTTATCCCTGCTGGGCCTCTTGTCCTACCCGCTCCCTGATGCTCGATTCAACTATACGCTACTAGAAGATTTTCAAGTTTCAAAGCCCTTGAAGGATTCCATACATCTTAGATGCACAGCTCGAATGTTCAGTAGAACCATGGACATTGATGAGTAGGCACTATGTATACTTCATACCTCATCTCAAAGCGCGTACAATCAATATAGGGGGTCCCGTAAAACAAGACCTACATATGTAGTTGCAGTTGTATTCTTCGAAACATGAGTTGTTAACTTTTGCTACTGAGACTCGAGCTGTACCGAGGGCAATGGTGGCAACTTGGGTATGGAACTAACAGTCTACCATCACGAATCGGAATCGTAGTCTTGATCTCTCTGTAAGTTGTGCTTTTCTCACTAGGCTATAGTGTGACTACACCTACTGCCTTGTTCAGTTCTTCTAACAACATTGGAGATGTCTTAGAAGGTCTACATCACCTCGAACCGCTCAGTATGAGCTTTGATTTTCTAGACAGCCTCCCTTCCCCGGCTTTCTACGAAGATGTCCTAGCTAGTCTGCTGATTACAGGCTTCCTACTTGGGCATTATTACTGCTTCTGCCTCCAGCGCGAACTATCAACCGCATCCGCATCGTCCCCGGTCTCCGAGCGCTAACCGTAACCAAAACCGTACGCAAATCCGATGTCTGAACGAGCTCAACGGAGAGGCGATCTCACTAAGTGTGATGACACCGCTACACATAACCAAACCTCCGTGAATTTTCTCTTCAAGATGTTGCCATAGGATCATCATGATCAGTTAACGGCGTGTTTCGTACATCTTGAGTCGATAAAAACTCTCGTCACAAAGTAGTGTATCACGGAGAGCATGGGCACCGGCAGCGGATTCTAAATGCAAGAGAGAGTTATGCTGGGACTGCGGGCGTGAACGGTGCTTTGTGCTTGATGATACAGGCGCGAATATGATTTTGTTTGGGTAAAATTCGAAGTGGGGTTCGTAAGAGTTGTCGCCGAAACGTGACGAAGAAGCTACATCGACCGACGAGGAAATTTCCTTTGACCACAAACGATACGTGTTATCGTTTGTCCGGGGTCTAAATTTATGGTAGAACATTCTGAAATGTCAGGAAGAAGTGACAAGCATGAGGGATGATTGATGGTCTCTCACTAAGAAAGCTCCTGGACGGTAAGTTAGTTTTATAGAAAATCATCTAATCCGAGTCCACTTCAAGTCACTCACTATAGTTTCGTCAATAAGCTTGGTCCTTTTCGTATCATCGATGAACTCCTGAGTTTCACAGCGCGCAGTTCCCTGTTCCTTCCAGTTGTGCGAGCCATGTAAAGGTCATCCGGATATTCAAGTGCAGAAGAGAGAAGTAGAGTTTCAGTAAGAACCTCTGAGCAACGAATTGAAGGGAAGAGCCCACAGCGAATGATATAAGATTGAGATCTCGAGATTTCGGTGCCCATAAGACCCGAAGCTTGAAGCTTGACCAGTGGCCCATGGCATTTAGATCTGTGTGCGGCAGAACTCTGCTGTGTACATTTGAATAAACCTTGGGAGTATCATCGAGGGAGTCATCGAAAGGGCAGACCGTCCAGCCTAGATACACGCCGCTGTTAAACCTTGAGAGTATCACCGAGGGAACCATCGAAAGGGTAGACCGTCCAGCCTGTAATTACGCCCCGCATTCGAGGGCGTTGTTGCTCTTTGGGAAGATATTTGACGTGAGGACGGTTCTGGAAGCAATGATTAAGCGGTACATGAGAGAGCTATGATAGCCTTCAAGGAACGAGTCCGGCAGGCTCTTGGTTTCGCGCGATCACGAGTGGCGTCGTATTTCAAATCTACGCTCGAAGAGATAATTCCAAGACATACATAATGCACAAAGCTCCCCTTTCATCAGCTCTTTCTGGCACCGTATCGATATCATGGCAGCCTTAGGGGACGCTGCTCTTTCATGCCATCGTAAAGAACAATTGCAGTTCGATCCCAAGGACTCGGAAGAGGAACTCGAACAGGAGACTGAAGGAATGGAAATGGAATCCCATAACACGAACCCGCATTTCCTGAACGCTACATGTACTGTCGAAACTATTAGTACCAAGCCCAAATTTTTGCATAGGCGTAGGAAGGATCGAGCTGTGATGCAGAACTGGCAAGAACTGGACGAAGAGCCAAAGCAGGCGAAGAAATCGAAGCCGAAACCAGAAAAGCGAGTAGAACCAGATGCCAGAAGTGTGCTTGGAAGTACCAGTGACACAGGGAACATGGACTGGACTCCAAATAGGAACAGACAAGCTGGCATGCATTCTCAATCCTCGCTTTTCGAGTTTTCTTCAGAATGGGAAGACTCTTCAGACTCCGAGTCTTCATTATCGCCGTCCAGCGTTTCTAGCATCTATTCTGGTTCCATTTCTCCCCGAGCGCAAGCGCAAGCACGAATAGCACGCGATTTCGACGAGCCAACCACAAATCCGACAATCCCTTGGTCATCCGCTCCGCTGGTAGTCATTTCATCTCCCTCCACGCCCACGCCCACGTCGTCGGACTCGGACTCGGACTTGCATTCGCCATGCTCGCCGTTCACTACTCCGTACCCTTCCACTCTCCCTCAAACTAGGCAAGCATCTCCAACCAGTCGATCCTTGTACCCAGTGGAGACAGATGAGCGAAATCACAAGTCTATGAAACAGTTGGAACAGCAGATGGAAAAGGAGAAGGTTGAGGAGGCGGCCAAGTTGCGGTTGTTGATCGCGAGGTTGGAGGGAGAGAGGGAAAAAAGGGAAGAGGCTGGTCCAAGTTGCGCGCGTTCGTTGAGCTCGAGGGGGCATTGCTACTAATCTTATCATGAGTCGTGAAATCGACGATATCTCGTATATTCGGCATCGCTTTATCCTAGTGATGGATTTCTAGTCAGGTGAACGAATCATAAAAAATCACCTTCGGAAGAACCAATTCATGCACACTAGGAGAGTCGAACTCCTGACCTCACGCAAATCTTAAATTCCACCTCGTACCTCCTGAATGCGAAGCGTGCGCGCTTCCAATTCCAATTCCAACGATGCCAAGTGCCCTAAAAACACGCGACTCAGACCCTGCTCTCCTTTCCGTCGGTGCAGTGCACTTGTTCAGTCAGGTACGCTCCGCGCGCTCGCAGCTGACTGCCCTTTTCTGACTCGTTCTCGGCTCTTCAGCCACATTCATCAATGTTTCATTTTCATTTACTACTTACTTATTTGTAGTGAGCCGTTGCAGTCAGTTTAGTGCTTTCTTTCTGACCCGACGAGCTCAGTCCGTTGTTTTTGTATTCCTTGCATTACTCACCCTCCCTGATCCCTCCTAGTCACTCTACATCCTATGTATGTCATGTACATGATTGTACCCATTCCGTTGTTCGTCAATCTATGTCCTTTCCAGGGTGCAGCCGCTGTGCCAGGGCTGTACCCGTGTCCCGCTAGAAAATCTCGCGATTCTTCACCAGAGAAGCGTCAAAAACAACCCCTGGTTGATTAGATCAGAAAAGACAAAATTTCTCTATGAACTTACCGAGCATACATTCATACACACAAGGAGACTCGAGTACCGCAGTTCAAGCCCTCTGATTAACTTTGCAAAAAATCCGGTTGTCGTCCTCCTTCCGTTCGGGCCTCCACGAGAAGTTAGAACCACTGTGAAACTTTCCAGCTTGGTTTTTGGGGAGCCCGGTCCATGTGAGAGATGACTCGGACGAGTGTGAACCTGAAGGAGCCTTGGTGGAGGCTACCGGAAATCGGAGGAAACGAATGGTGTTTTAGCAGAATAATAGAATGAAGGCTAATGGGAACGAGTGAGTCAGACTGGATACTGTACCAGGCGCAGGAGAACCCGAGTTGAACCTCAAAAGAAAGGGCAAGAAACAGCAAAAGTACGTGTTCAAATTAGCATGACTTAGGCAAGTACTTAAAATTAACATCTATACTTATCCTAGATGTGTGTATCAAACATGAACACGTTGTCGGATTTGGATCCTCACCGACAGGACGCGTCTGGACTGAGTATTAGGGGTATCGCCGTTATACGAACTCTTGACGCTGCGTTTGAGATCTGAATGTCCCAGACCCTAACCAACGCCGATTTTGACCCTTTCACGAAACGCGGTCCTCCCCACTCTCAAATCACGGTCTTACCTCCCTACCCTTATCCTGACCCTTGAGTCTGAAATGTCGCATATGTCTATCTGTGACACTTGGGAGGACTGAACACTGGAGAATAGTGGGTAGCAGTGACTTGTGGAGCGTGTCGAGGATAATAAAACGGCATCGCGGGAGATTATGAGCGTTCATGATCTCTCAATAATGCTTTCGTTCCATCGTATCCACTCAATACGTAAGTGTTGTGCAACAGATGTGATGTTTCTTCTAACTCAGACTGGGCTTTCTTCTAACTGGGCTTACGTTGCAGCTCACTACTAAACAATGGATATACTCAAATTTTAATGGGCACCCGGACCATGTATAGACTGTGCAATAGCAATGTCCCTCCTCCCGTCCTTGACACAGTATTACTTTAACAAGATCGCCGTCAACGGAGACTCGATGCAGATGCTACACCTTGAACGCGAGGATCCATGTTACTGGAACTAGGATATATGGGTTTCCCCAACAGGCGCGATCATCTCCACGTTGGAAGATACATCTTTCAGCGCATCCAATCAGAACTGCAAAAACTCGGGGATTAATCAAAGGTTGAAGTGATGGTTTCGGATCCTCAATTTAGCAGTGGTATACGGCAGGACTCACTCGATCTCCACAGGTGGCTCGGACACAATAGTTGGAGCTTTGGGGCCTTTATCCTGGTAAACAAACCAGTTTTCACCCCATATATGCATTCCTTTTCACGAAATACAGGCTATGTTGATGAACCCGCACGTTCAAACCGAAGCCCAGCAAGAGCTTGACAGCGTTTTGGCACCAGGGGATTTACCGACTTTTTCCCTCAAGCCAGATCTTCCATATATCTCGGCAGTTGTCCGGGAGGTACTGAGGTACCGGCCTACTTGGGTAATCATCGATATGTGCTCACAATACAATTGCATGTACTAGGCATCAACCAGTTACGCCTTTGGCCTTTCCACATCTCGTTACCGAAGAGGATGTTTATAGGGGATACTTGATTCCTAAAGGCTCAATTGTCATGCCCAATGTCTGGTACGCACATGCTACCTGCTTCATTTGTTAGTTCTGAGCTATACCTACTAGGTCCATCTTACACAACGAAGAAGATTATCCGGATCCATATCGGTTCAATCCTTCTCGCTTCCTTGATGCCAATGGGAGTATAGACCCAAATGTAAATGATCCTACGAATTTCGCGTTCGGATTTGGGAGGCGCGCTTGTGTGAGTGTCATTTCTGTTCTCAAAATTTCGGTGTGAACATTATTGATACATTTATTGACAGCCTGGTAAAGATATTGCACTTGCATCGCTGTGGATTGGGGTGGCATCTATCTTAACCTGCTACAGAATTGAGCCAGAGATAGATGAGCATGGTAACCTTATGGATCGAAAAGGAGAATGGTATCCAGGGCCAACGCTGTTTAACCACCCACTTCCTTTCAAGTGTCGGTTTATTCCTCGTTCTAAAGACGTAGAAACATCTCTAGACGTATGAAAGTTCATTCGAGGCATACATATTCTAAATACAAGAGGTCAAAGCTACACTAAGTAACTGTCACTAAACTTTTATATGATGCTGTGATGGGCGCTTAAGTTCCGTAAGTGTGGGAACGATCTACGCCCTTGTAGGACAGAACCTAAATACTTGAGAGTAATAAGTAACGGTGCAGATAGGTACTGAATCTATCTTTAGCCGATCTGTTCTTCTTATAAAACGGATAATCTCGACTGAGGCGGTTGTAACCCTTCATGATGTTAAATTTTGATTCGCATGCTTTAGCCCTTCTTTTCCTCACCTTGGTTCTCGTTCTATGGAGACGATGGAAGGATTCGCGCCAATACCCTCTGCCTCCAGGTCCCAAGAAGCTTCCTATTCTAGGGAACTTGTTTGATATCCCCAGAAAAGGTTTCATTTGGCTTGATTACATCGAGATGTGTCGGAAATATGGTAATAATTCTGCTGCAATCTCTACTACAATCAACGGTATGCTCAAGGGGCTCGTCAGATTCTGACATTATTCACCTGAGCGCTCTCGGAAATTCCATTATTATTCTGGATTCTGCGAAGGCGGCCAGCGATCTTCTTGAGAAGCGGTCCTCTCTGTACTCGAGTCGGCCCAAATCAGTATGTGATGTCTATCTGGCCACTATCTCCCTTACATCATACTCAGTTCTTTGTATTTTTTACAGGTTATGCTAAATGAGCTAGTAGGGTACGTGATTGATGCTTTTGATCTGGTGTAGTACCGCCGATTTTTGCATTTTCTTGAACGCCCCAGTTTTACTGAAGCAAAAATATCGGCGGTATGTATCAGATCTCCACGCCCTCTAACAATACAATAGGTGGGGAGCCATAGCTATAACACGGCCCAACGACGACATATGGAAATCTCAGCGAAGAATACTTACAAACGCAATCTCACCAACAGATGTGAAGCGTTTTCATCCGAAGCAAATCGCGACAACTCATGAGCTTCTTCGAGCTCTCGCGCATTCCGATGATATCATAAGAGACTTGAATATGTGAGTATTTATAAGCGTAACGGAGAAAATTTACTCAGTATATCTAGGTGGACTACTGTGCTCATCACGGATATAACGTATGGGATCCAAGGAGAGGAAGCCCAGCCGTTCATCAAGACCGCCATCGAAGCAGTGGAAACTATAACCATCGCCACAACTCCGGGCGCATTTGCAGTAGATCAAATCTCCATTCGTAAGTAAACACCATGTATTTTATATTCATCCGCTCGTATAACATCCTGAATCCAGTAAAATATGTACCGGAGTGGTTTCCAGGAGCTGGATTCAAGCGTAAAGCGAGAGAATGGAATCTTTTGCGCACGAAGATGACTGAAGATCCTTTTCGTGTAACCAAAGAACGAATGGTAAATTCCTTTTTTTTGGACTCCCACATCTTCCGAGTCATTGTCATATCGCGACTACCTTTAGGCCGCTGGGACTGCCACTCCGTCTCTTGCCTCCATTGCCCTCGAACAAATGGATCTTACCAAGGACATAGCACAGCAGGAGGAGCTCATTAAGGCAGCCTCTGTAACGGCTCATATAGGTAATATCCCACTTGATTAGGCTACTAGACTTGCAGTTCAGTGTTCACTCAAGGTGGTACAGACACGATAGTTGTGACCATAGCGAGTTTTATTCTGGTGAACGGCACAGTTTCAATACCTTATATGCACTGCTAACAAAACACAGGCTATGTTGATGAATCCAGACATTCAAACCAGAGCTCAACTTGAACTAGACAGGGTTTTGGCACCAGGAGATTTACCAACTTTTTCCCTCGAGCCAGATCTTCCATACATCCAGGCAATTATTCGGGAGGTATTGAGGTACCAGAGGATCTTGGTTCAATATTCATATAAACTCATAACCTGTACATGCAGACATCAACCAGTCGTGCCTCTATGTTTCCCACATCTCGTTACTGAAGATGATGTCTACTCTGGATATTTAATTCCCAAGAACTCAATTATTATGCCCAATGTCTGGTAAGCATACAGTCTACCTCTATCACTTGGCTCTAGTTTCTGAAAATACGATACTCAGGTCAATTTTACACAACGAAGAAGATTATCCAGATCCATATGAATTCAACCCTTCCCGTTTTCTTGATGCTAATGGGAGAATAGACCCCAGTGTCAAAGATATAGGTCCTGCGTTCGGATTTGGCAGACGCACTTGTGTAAGTGTCATTCCTGTTCTCTGAAGTTTTGGTGGAGTTGATTTCGGTGTTCTTTATCGATAGCCCGGTAAAGAGCTTGCAATGGCATCATTGTGGATTAGGATAGCGTCCATTTTAACGTGCTACAAAATTGAGCCAGAGATTGACGAGCATGGTAACCTTGCGGAGCGAAAAGCGAAGTGGTATCCTGGGCTGACAATGTTCAACCACCCACTTCCTTTCAAATGTCGGTTTATTCCTCGCTCCAAGGACATAGAAGCATCTCTGGATATGAAATTTACTTGAGAGTTGTACTGTGTAAATCTTCGAATACAATAGTATGTAGTATCTCATTACAACGCTGTAAGGGCAAACGGTACTTATGATAAGGTATGTAAATTGTTTCTCAACATAATGATCATTCACGATATGATGACCTTAACATGTGAAATGAACGCGAAGAAAATATAGGAATGGTGAAGTTAAACACACCAGCTGAGTTCAACCGATTTCATCAAAACGAAATACAATAAAAAAAGCCACGGCTCTAAGCTATCGATGAATCAACATGCCAAGCCAGCCAAAGAGTAGGGACCAGTCGACTTGCATACCCGCGACAGCCTGATAAAGAGGTTTCGCCCCAAGCGTAAGGATCTGCAAATGTACCCCCCCAAGCCCGTCCGTGAAGAACACTGCCCTTAATTATAATACCCCAATACGGGGGTCGGACGACTCAATTTCTGCGACTTCTGTGTGCAATACATAGTCTGCCACTGCAACTGGTATGTATGAACTCGTAGTTGTTTTCCAAGCCGTTGCGAAGCCCACTAGATTTTGCGCTGACGGTCAAAGTTGACGGTGTACACTGACAACTGATGGTGTTCAACTTTGCGACCGAGTGCAGCATGAAGTTTAGAATGAGTACGCCAGTACTCACATCCAGCCGCAACAGGTGCCAACTGGAAAGGTTCGAGTATCTGTGAAAGTTGGAAAAGACTGACCAGAATATGAACACCATGATCGTGCGCGTGAACTGTTGACCCATAGCTTTGCTGCGCACATAGAAGAGGTCCCTGTCCCCTTGTCCCTGCCCCATGTAGCGGCGGAAGTTAAACCGGCAGGGAACCGAGACACCATGAGCGCCGCGCACACCAACAGGGCTGTCCTTAAGACACAAGGAAGGGATGTTAAGACGAGGAACAGGCCCAGTGGTGCCGACGAGGCCATCGGTGCCGATAGTCATCCAGCTTAATATATTGAGTACATGCACATCTACAAGTGATTATAACGCTTACATTAGCCGTTTACTCTAAAGTCATTTGCATGACGGTTGTCTGAGCTTTTGTTTTCCTCCGTTGGGACTGGCTAAAAAAATTCCGCGTCAAATCAAGGGGATCTCGAATGAGGCAGGGCGTACGGGCGGGCCACTTTCCATTGTTTCCACAATCAAGCGCATATTGTGGGGAAAACACTGCAACAGGACTGGCTTCGGAGGGTTGTACGGAGCTTGTAGGAGAATGGCAGTATTTGACGAGGCATGAAGATCTGCGGCGATACAGTCTGGTTGGGTTTCTTTAACCTTCTTTCAAGAAATTTGAAATGAATTCCGTTGACATTTCGTAGACTGCGTTGCAGCCACAAGCACCAGCTGCTAGTGCTCCGAAGGCTCGGCTTCAACTGGCGGCGCGCCGGCCATAAGCCAAAACTAAGCTAAGCTGAGCCGAGCCAATATAAACTTGGCTGATAGCTAGTGCTCCGAAGGCTTGGCTTAGCTCCGCTTTGATTGGCTTTGGCTTTGAATGGCTCGGCTTACTCACTATAGCGACCGGCTTGGCGCGCTACGGCTTCAGCCGTTGTAGATATATTAATGGCTGTGCAAAGTTGTTTATGCCACCGCAATCCTGTTTTTGTGGTGGTATAAACAAATGTTAGGCGGTGTTAGCTACGGCCCGTACCGACTTATAGAAGCCATGGCTAAGCCGCTCAAAGCGGCTATCAGCCAAGTTTATATTGGCTTGGCTTGGCTTATGGCCGGCGCGCCGCCAGTTGAAGCCGAGCCTTCAGAGTACTACTGATAGCCGCTTTGAGCGGCTTAGCCATGGCTTCTATAAGTCGGTACGGGCCGTAGCTAACACCGCCTAACATTTGTTTATACTACCACAAAAACAGGATTGCGGTGGCATAAACAACTTTGCACAGCCATTAATATATCTACAATGGCTGAAGCCGTAGTGCGCCAAGCCGGTCGCTATAGTGAGTAAGCCGAGCCATTCAAAGCCAAAGCCAAGCTAAGTGGAGCTAAGCCAAGCCTTCGGAGCACTACCAGCTGCTTCATTGATCCTAGTCTTCCTGTGAAGTTTGTTATAATTTCATAACTTGAAAACAAGAGTAATCATAAGTACCTTTGAAACCATCTCTCCACCCGAAAGCTCCCAAAAGTTAGACATTAAAGATCGTTGATATTTGTCTGGTCTCGAAGAGCTTTTCTGTGATCTAATTTACAAAATTCAGGTTCTTGAATAGACGAGACACCGGGGGCAAGGACCGGCGCAGTTGATTTCCCACTGCCATTAACGCAGTGGTCAACGCAGGGGGCAACGCAGTTGATTTTTTTTTGATGATGTCATCCTATTAAATTGAAGTGCCAGCCAGTGACAAACTTTGATTGATGCCGAATTGATACCTGATGGATCTTTCCCACTGCACGAAGTAACGTCGAAGTTGCGCACCACTACTTCTTATTTATGTCCCACTTCAAGATGTGGCAATATGTGCTTACATCTACCGCTAAACCAAGCAGCATTCAAAAACACCAGAATCCGTACATTGATAATTACGGCGCCCATATGCCGTATGGCACCTAATTCTTTCTCACAACCAAATACCACCTTAGCTTCGGTGTTCCTCCTTATACTGCATGAACAAGGAAGTGTATCTTCTAACTTTTGCTCAACAAAACATTTATCAGTACAATATATAGCTATAAAACAATTCTTTTGAGAGTTTTTCTCAAGGTCAATGCTAATAAATGGTTATTTCTGCCATTTTAATCATTCAAGAGGACATGGAACCAAGGGGCTTCATGGCTAATAGAAAAGTACCATATAGTAGTGGCATAGTAGTCTCTAGAATGTTACATGTGCAAGATCTAATATCAGTCTCAAATAATAAGCTCACAGCAAGCCTAGTAAGGGCTACTTACCATTGTGCCCTCCAGACCCCAAGCTTCTTACACCACTGCCAAGCAAATAGTACAAGAATTCGGAGCTGCACCCCTTTGAGAATAGTATTTGAGCTTGACAATTGGTGCATCAATTGCAGTGAGTTGTCAAATAAATAGCATGCAACAAATGAAGCATGATGGTGTCTGAGATTTTGGCATCAAATGTGGGCCGGTTGAGGCATGCGGAATCGCAACGACATGGGGGTAAGAGCGCAAGAGTGAATTAGAATTATAACAAAATTATAATCTACCTACAGAGTGACTCATAAGTAAACTATGTACATAAGCGGTGGAACAACTGCCGAGCAACAACTGTGTACTCTAATAGGGCCTTCTATCACTGCTAGGTTAGAAACCTTGCAAGAAGTAGTGTACAATCACCTATAATGCGGTGAGAAAGATTCATCAATGAGGCATCAATGCCAGGACGCCGTTTCAATAGAATGACATCATCAAAAAATTAACTGCGTTGCCCCCTGCGTTGCCCACTGCATTAATAAATCAACTGCGCCGGTCCTTGCCCCCAGTGAGAGATGTAGTCAAATTGTTGAAGGGCGCCTAGCGACATTAGCGCTGTCTTATCTTATTCTTATCTTATCATCAGCACACACATCACTTGGATTTACCATGGTTGCCGCTCACCATTCCGTACCCTTCCACTCTCTCTCAAACTAGGCACGGAATCATGCCGTGCATCAGGAAAAGCCGTTTTTGCCTAGGTGACCCCAGACTGGCCTAAAGCAAACTAGGTGACCTATGAATCCTATGGCATCCTAGGAATTTGGGCTTGTCCCTTGCCAGTCAAGGCTCTTGAGGATTCCCTAGGCAAGCCTAGGTTTGCCCAGGTTTGCCCAGGTGCTCCTGGGGAACACCTGGGGAACACCTGGGCAAACCTGGGCAAACCTAGGCTTGCCCTGGGTTTGCCTAGGATACCCTAGGGAATCCTCAAGAGCCTTGACTGGCAAGGGACAAGCCCAAATTCCTAGGATGCCATAGGATTCATAGGTCACCTAGTTTGCTTTAGGCCACTCTGGTGTCACCTAGGCAAAAACGGCTTTTCCTGATGTGATCTCAAATCAGTTCTCAATGCTTAGGCTCAAGCAACTTGTGCTGTTATATGGACGCAAAATATATCAGGATGTTAGATGTCCAGAGTTTATCAAAGCAAGGGATCATGAAAGACTTGCGAGTGTGGGCCACTGCACCAAGCGCGTGGCAGGTACGAGTCCGGCTGAACACATTGGCAGGGGAAAGAGGCTGATTGGAGATCTCCATGCGCAAGGTAATTGCCAAAACATGGGAAGGGAGCTGGTTTCTGACAAAGGTGAGGAGTTGGGACACAAAGAGAGCGCAAGTGGGTTCAAATGAGAACACCATGGATTGAACATTCGGGGCGTGCTGGAGAATTTCACCGATGCGATTACCGGTAGTAGTGGAACCAAGCGGGAAGGCTCGGGTAAACGAGAAAGAAAACTTGACATAAGTCAAAGTGTTTGCAAAATTCCCCGTGATAAGAGAGTGAGAACAAACAGCGCAATGGAAGCTGGCAACTGCTCTGGTTGAAAAGATATTGACCCGCTGGAATATAAGCGGAGGCAACACAGCAGCAAATGTCTGGCAAACCGTAAGCATGGAAAGGAGCTCTTTTCATTTGGAAAGATGCTGAAGTTCGAGGGCACTGCTATCATTCAATGGAACACAAGTGATGTCAAATGAAGGATCAATGTAGAAAGCAACATATATTTGCAAAATTTTGGTGGTGAGCTTGGTAGGCACTATGAAAGAAAAATCAGTGCAAGGAATGTGAGAGATACCTGAATACACTCACAAGAAGTAAAGGAAGGCATTTTGCCCAAAATTAGAAAGGGCAGTAAATATTGAAGTTGTTGATGGAACCATTAAATACACCAAAAGAGGCAGCGCATGCACTTCAACCACCGCTGACAAAAAGTAAAAACCCGAGGAAGTAAAGTGTGAGGGTACAAAACAGGAAGTAATGAGATATATATAAACGCTGTGTGGCAAAAAAAAGAATCCACTGCACTGAGAATTTGCGTGTGCATCATCAGGAAAAGCCGTTTTTGCCTAGGTGACCCCAGAGTGGCCTAAAGCAAACTAGGTGACCTATGAATCCTATGGCATCCTAGGAATTTGGGCTCATCCCTTGCCAGTCAAGGCTCTTGAGGATTCCCTAGGCAAGCCTAGGTTTGCCCAGGCTTGCCCAGGTGCTCCTGGGGAACACCTGCATCAGGAAAAGCTGTTTTTGCCTAGGTGACCCCAGAGTGGCCTAAAGCAAACTAGGTGACCTATGAATCCTATGGCATCCTAGGAATTTGGGCTTGTCCCTTGCCAGTCAAGGCTCTTGAGGATTCCCTAGGGTATCCTAGGCAAACCCAGGGCAAGCCTAGGTTTGCCCAGGTTTGCCCAGGTGTTCCCCAGGTGTTCCCCAGGAGCACCTGGGCAAACCTGGGCAAACCTAGGCTTGCCTAGGGAATCCTCAAGAGCCTTGACTGGCAAGGGACAAGCCCAAATTCCTAGGATGCCATAGGATTCATAGGTCACCTAGTTTGCTTTAGGCCACTCTGGGGTCACCTAGGCAAAAATGGCTTTTCCTGATGCTGGGGAACACCTGGGCAAACCTGGGCAAACCTAGGCTTGCCCTGGGTTTGTCTAGGATACCCTAGGGAATCCTCAAGAGCCTTGACTGGCAAGGGACAAGCCCAAATTCCTAGGATGCCATAGGATTCATAGGTCACCTAGTTTGCTTTAGGCCACTCTGGGGTCACCTAGGCAAAAACAGCTTTTCCTGATGATGTAAGAGACAGAACTGCAGCGGTGTTTAATGCAGGAAAGAATGTCAAGAGGATGGCTTGGTATCAGTCAGATGCATCAATGCGCTGGGTAAATGTGGTCGCACTGCCACGCAGTAAGGGGTAGGATGCAAATAAAGAGAGTAAGTGGCGTGCAACAAGGAAATAACAGGCAAGTGGGAGCTTCAAAAAGTGCAGTGAGAAGCGTTGTTGTTGAGCGCTTGAGCGCTGAAGGTAAATTCACAAAATCACATGACAGGTGCTTTGACATCCCAAATAAGGCGAAACGATCCTGCTTAGCTTAATTTGGACGCCATCAAAACCAATCGGGATGAAATTCCCACGTGAAACTGGCCATAAGGACGAGCCTTCATTACATTCAGGACTTGTAATAGCGGACCCAGTAGCGAAATCACGAGTTTATAAAACAGTTGGAGCAGCAGATGGAAAAGGAGAACGTTGGCGTTGTGGCCAAGGTGTGTCAAGTCAAAGTTGTTGATTGTGAGGTTGGAGAGAGAGGGAAAAGAGGGAAAGGGTTAAGATCAGGAAGGAGTAGAGAGGGTTTGGGTCCAAGTTGGGCGAATCCTTTGAGCTCAAGGGTAGTGTGTGAGTATCTGTATCACTGTACCATAAATTCAAGCTCTTGATCCCAATGTGAACATAGGCTCCACTGTACAGTGTAAATGATCCCACAAATTCTGCGTTCAGATTTTGGAGGTGCGCTTGTGTGAGTGTCGCTTATGCTCTCAAAATTCAGCGAAACATTATTGAAACATTTATTGACAGCCTGGCAAAGATATTGCACTGGCATTGTTGTGGATCGGGGCAGCATATATCTTGAATTAGCTTGAATTGCTACATAATTGAGCCGGAAATGGATGAGTATGGTAACTCCTTTAAAGGAGAGTGGTATCCAAGGCCGACACTGTTCAACCACCCACTTCCTTTCAAGTGTCGGTTCATTGCTCTCTAAAGACGTAGAAACATCTCTAGATGTAGGAAAGTTCATTTGAGGTGTACAAATTCTGAATCCAATCTCTAGACCTGCCGTCCATAATGCGGCTGCCGGCAAGAGGCCAAAGCTACACTTATCAAGTACTAAGTAGATCAGACGGGCAACTGTTGTCAAATGAAAGGCTTCATGGAAATTTTTGTGACTTTTATTGCCGATGTGTACTCAGCATGAAGTGCGGTGAGAGTTTCCTACGAAGTAAAAGCAGTGGGAACAATCTTCCATCTTAACTGTCACATGTTCCTAAAGTAGTAATGTCATGCGACCTGGGCTTCTTATAAAAGGACATGAATGTCTCAACTAAGACCTGTCTGCATCCCTCACAATGCTCAGTGTCAAGCCAATACATGCTCTAGCTCTTCTTTTCTTCACTTCGATTCTCGTTTTATGTGCACGATGGAAGGATTCACGTCAATACCCTCTACCTCCGGGCCCCAAGAAGCTTCCGATTCTAGGGAACTTGTTTGATATCCCCAGAAAAGGTTTTATTTGGCTTGATTACATCGAGATGTGTCGGAAATACCGTGATAATTTTTTATCACGATCGGGGTATGCTCAAGGGGCTCGCCAGATTCCGACATTATTCACCTGAGCGCTCTCAGAAACTCCATTATTGTTCTGGACTCCGCACAGGCAATCAGTGATCTTCTTGAGAAGCGGTCCTTGCTGTACTCGAGTCGGCCTAACTCGGTATGTGACACCTATCTGGCCACTATCATATATCACCTTTTAGTACCCCATACTCAGTTTTCCGTATTTTTGACAGGTCATGCTAAATGAGCTAATAGGGTACGTGATTGATTCTACTTTCTGGTGCACCGCCGATTTTCTTGAGCGCTCCAGTATGACTGAAGCAAAAATCTCGGCGGTGTCACAGTGTATCAGATGATAGACCACCGCGCCTTCTAATTATACAATAGGTGGGGAATCATGCTTGGAACACAACCCAATGACGATATATGGAAAGCTCAGCAAAGAATACTTACAAACGCAATCCCTCCAACAGAAGTGAAGCGTTTTCATACGAAGCAAATCACAGCGACTCATGAGGTTCTTCGAGCCCTTGCGCATTCCGATGATATCATGGGAGATTTGTATATGTGAGTGTCTACAAGCGTAAAGGAGCCACTTTACTCATTATATCTAGGTGGACTACTGTACTCATCATGGATATAACTTATGGGATCCAAGGAGAAGAAGCCTTGCCCTTCATCAAGACTGCCATTGAAGCAATAAAATCTTTAGACGTCGCTGCAACTCCTGGCGCATTCCTAGTAGAACAATTCCCCATTCGTAAGTAAAACACCAGCGTATTTCGTATTCATCCTGCTCGAATAACACCCCGAATCCAGTAAAATATGTACCGGAATGGTTTCCAGGAGCTGGCTTCAAGCGTAAAGCGAGAGGATGGAATCTTTTGCGCACGGAGATGACTGAAGACCCTTTTCGTGTAACCAAAGAACAAACGGTAAATTCTTTATTATTGGACTGTCGGATCTTCATTGACGCACCGCTACAATCATTAGGTCGCTGGGACTGCCACTTCGTCTCTTGCCTCTGTTGCCCTTGAACAGATAGAACCTACTAAGGACATAGCATAGCAGGAAGAGCTCATTAAGGCAGCCTCTGCAATGGCTCATGTAGGTAATATCCTATCTTATTAGGCTATTAGGCTTGCAGTTCACTCTCTCAAAAGGTGGGACGGACACAATAGTTATGACCATGGGGAGTTTTATACTGGTGAACGGAACAGTTTCTCGAAGGCCTTATGCGCACTGCTAACAAAATTAAGGCTGTGTTGATGAATCCGGACATTCAAACCGAAGCTCAACGTGAACTCGATAGGGTTTTGGCACCAGGAGATTTGCCAACCTTTTCCCTCGAGCCAGATCTTCCATACATCCATGCAGTTGTTCGAGAGGTATTGAGGTACCAGAAGACCTTGGTTGAATATCGATATACGCTCATAACCTGTACATATAGATATCAACCAGTCGCAGCTCTATGTTTCCCACATCTTGTTACTGAAGATGATGTTTATCCGGATATCTAATTCCCAAGAACTCAATTATTATACCCAATGTCTGGTGAGCATACAGTCTATCTCTATCACTTGGTAGTTTCTGAACAGTGAAAATACGATACTCAGGTCAATTCTACACAACGAAGAAGATTATCCAGATCCATATCGATTCAACCCTTCTCGCTTTCTTGATATTAATGGGAAATTAGACCCCAGTGTCAAAGATATAGGTCCTGCATTCGGATTTGGCAGACGCGCTTGTGTGAGTCATTCCGGTTCACAATTTTTGGGTGGAGTTGATGTAAGAGATAATCATCGATAGCCCGGTAAAGAGCTTGCACTGGCATCATTATGGATTGGGATGGCGTCCATTTTAAGGTGTTACAGAATCGAACCTGAGATCGATGAGCATGGTAACCTTGCGGAGCGAAAAGCGGAGTGGTATCCTGGGTTATCACTTGTCAACCATCCACTTCCTTTCAAATGTCGCTTTATTCCTCGCTACAAGGACATAGAAGTGTCTCTGGATGTGAAACTTATTTGAGAACTGTACCGTGTAAATGTAGTGTTTCCTGAAGGTCAAACGGTACTTATGATAAGGTGTATAAATTGTACTTCAACATCAAGATCGTTCACGATATGATCACCTTAACATGTGAACGTGAAGTTGAGCGCAATTCAACCAATTTAAGAGTTACACTGGGAAAAGCCACGATCATAAGTTATCGATACATCAACGTACAAAAAGGGTCATGAAGGGGAAGATCATAAAGATACCATGAAAAAAAGCGTGCACACAGCCTAAGCCAGCCAGCGAGTAGAAACCAGTCGACTCGCCCATTCGCTCTTGGGCTTTCTAGCGACTTCCTATGCCAGGATTAAATATTCCAAACCCATACGCTCTCATCGTCTCCTTTCTATTCCCACCCCCACCCCCACCCCCACCCCCACCCCCACCCCAACACTCAAAATCAAAATAATGAAAATCCCCAAAGCAATCAAGCACCGTTTCGCCCATTTAATCTCGGTCCCTCGCATTTTTTGAAGAATCTCCTCTCGTTCAGCAGGAGTTTTTTCTGGGAGCCATACGGTCGAAGGTGCGCCTGATGAAGGCTGGGGTTGACGGAGGGGAGAGAAGAGGATACACGCTCCCACAATCCAAGAATACTGGGAGATAGTTAGAACGAGGCTTGGATTGGAAAAACAAACTCACAAAACCCAAATTTAAACAGATACATCGCAAGTGTAACAGGTTCATTTGAGCCTGAGGAAGAATAGGCTGGGGGTTCTTCGATGTATGGGGGTAGTGTCTCCTGTTCTTCCGATTTGTCACGACCGAAAATCGCATCGACGGCGTCTGAAGTGGGTTGCAAAGCGACTGAAACTGGCGTATGCTCCTGGGGCTCTAGAGGGCAGCTGCTGGTTTCAGCAAGCCCGGAAGGAGAAGATTCGGAAAACATTCCTGAGAGCGCTTGAGGAGATTGGGGAACATTGGGAAACTGCTTGAGCGCGGGTTATATACCAGACTCTTTATTCCTGAAGGAGGTACCTGTACATGTGTGCACCAATCCAAGTCTATTCAAACCACTATCAGGAATAGGATGTTGGTATCCATCTAATGCGTGCAATTCATGCAAAAATTACCAGATAAGGCAATTTCTAAATATACACAAATACTGGTTGCTTTGTCCGATTAATTATGGAAAGGAAATTTCCGGTCAGGTTCTGGGTAGTTGCCGAGAACACTCAACTTGTGTTGAATCATCAAGATGCCTTGTTCCAGATGGAGAAGACATTTTTCTTACCGTAGGCAAGCCTGAAATGGAAGATTCGGCAAGGATTCGGCATATTGACCTCGGGCGCTAAAACGGTCCAGCTACCATGACGATGACTGACAATGACCACGCCCATCTTGAAAGCTTCCGACCGGTTGACCTTTCCAACTAGTTCAATGCCAGGAGCTCAGCCAAGCAAAGATGTTAAAAAGGGCTCGAAGCTCTTTAGATTTCGCAAGAACTCTCAGTTGGACTCATTAGAGTCACAAGATTCTAAGGTCACAGCGGTCCCAGCGACATTTACCCTGTCTCGCAAGCACATCAGTAACCTAGATGTTATCTCTTCCACGCCAACTTTAGCTTCCGGCTCGCGGCCCTCCTACCGCCTTGAAGACATTCCAGACGATCTCTTGCACGAAATAGCGAGTTGGTGTACTCCACCAACACTCTTACGAGCTTCATTGGCAGTGAGTAGTCACTCTACGTCTCGTGTTGAATGGTTGCAAACCTAAACATACTGCAGTGTAAACGACTTTTAACTCTCTTTCATCCATATCTCCATCACACGATCGACTGCTCATACACAGATTTATGTCGCTCCGCAATAAAGATCTTTCCACATAGCCCCTCAACCACGCGTTATATCAAGAATCTCATTCTCAAACCTAATCGAGAACCTTCGGGCTGGGCAAACAGCTCGGAGAAGAGTATTAATGAAGGCGATGTCCTTGATGTTCTCGAAGGGATAGCGTCAAATGGAGATTTACCGCTGTTAAGCATGTTCAAGTGGTTTGGGAAGGAGAGGCCAAGAGATTCCTTCTGGTTAAGCTTACGAGAAAAGTGAGTAAAATTGACTCGGTGATTCTATGCCCCGCAAATATTTTTAACTTTTGAAGTCGGCAGTTGCCCGTACCTACGGGATATCGGTACCTCAGTAGGCCAGAAGACGCTAGCGAGTTTTCGAGCAGATCTTGAGGTACACACTCCTTCCCTGACTCGTCTTCCTTCAATTCAACTATTCCTACTTCGCCGAAATCCAAATAGCTTTTCAAGTTTCAAAATCTTCAAGGATTTCATCTCTTCACGCAAGTCTCGGAGCACTGGACCATGATAAGTGACCTTCGTATCCCTCAATAAGTACCTCATCTCAGGCTATATTCCAATCATTACACAGACTACCCCATTAACCAAGACTTACCTGCCACCTTATGGAATATGCTATTCTCCAGTGACTCCTTGGAAGAACTAACTCTCGATGGAACCTGTTTTGCCGCAGATGCATGGAACTTGAAACCCGTATTTTCTGGACGCTGGCCTAGCCTTCGAAAGCTCGCTCTGGGCAATGTATGGATTGATGATACTGACAGCATTAGTGATGATGAGATGATGTGCATGTTCTTTCAAGCACATCCAACTTTAGAAGAGGTATCTTCCCTGGGAACAATGTTCTACTCCTCGGAAGTGATGGGGTGTTTGCTTTCGATGCCGAAGCTCGGGTTGTATCGAGGGAGATTGCAGCAACTTCAGCACGCGAACAGTGTGCTGTCACGGATCCAGAGTCTTGATCTTTCTGTTAGTTAAGCTATCGCCGTTTTGTCTTTCTTTCTTTGGACTATGAGCTGAGTACGCGTGTTACCTTATCAGGATTGGTTCAGCCCCTCTGCTAATTTGGGGGACGTCCTCGGAGATCTTCCCCATCTCAAATCACTCTCTCTATATGTAAATTACATGGACAGCCCCTCTTCTCAGTTGGTATTCTATGAAAGACTTTTGCGAAGATGCCCTCAGCTCAGATGTTTCGAAATATCATCAACATCATGGTTATCACTAGTAAGGGTCTACTCATCTTGTCCTGATTTTTGCTCACTCTTGGCATTATCGCTGTCTCTGTTTCCAGCGAGAGCTATCAACCGGTATACGCGTCGTCCCCGGTCTTCGAATGCTAACCGTAACCCGAACCCTACGCAAACTCAATGTCAACGTGGACGGGTTCAAGGGAGGGAGCGATCTCACCAAAAGTGCGATACAGATTGCTACCCGTAACCCAAATCTCCGTGAATTTACTCTTCGAGATGTTTTGCCCTGGGATCATCTTGATCAGCTTGCTGGGGTGTTTCGTACTAAACATATTGGTCGTTATAGGATTGAGCCGATTGAGAATCATCGTGAACCCGAACCTGAAGGTGTGCGTGGGCGCTTGCCGCGAGTTTTGAATGCGAGAGAGAGTGGTGTTGGAGCTGTGAGGCAGAGATATGAACGGTGCTTTGTGCGTGTTATCACAAATCCTTCTGGATAAGGAAGTGAACGTTGTTGTGTTTATTTGAGTTTGGGAAAAGCGGTGTTGACGTGTGACTTTTACTGCTTTGGATCGCTGAGTAGAGCATAGATGATAATGTTCATTCAACTGCTCCCGACTGTCATTGCGTGCACCTCGGGATTCGAACTCACACTTCCATCTGGGAGCACAGCGGTGCGTCTTAAGGTCGCCGTGGTGCACATACCTTTAGTGGTCAAATCATGTCTCGACAGTTGGTGAGAATACCTGGTTACTTATACTTGGTTTGTTGTGATCTATGATATTATATGCATCTGTCCAATCCACTAAGTGATACGTTTCTGCAGAGTGAACGTGTTTCTCCATTATCGGCGTCATCATCGATCATTCCGGATGTGCAAGTTCATTTACTACTTATTAATAACCGAGCGATGAGAAGTCCAATGACTTCTAGATTTCTGTTATCATGCACGCAGTACGCCACAACATCATGGTCCGCCCTGGCCGTCTGCTCTCGCACACCTTCATTTCCCGGAAATACCAGGTGACAGCTTTAAAATTAACGACAGCGCTTGAAATCCCTCCTCCAAGTCCCTCCTAGAAAACACTCAACGGGCCAACACCTCTCCCGTCAATCAAGGACCCTCCAAAATGCCTTTCACCTCTACTCTTGGTGAGCTGATTTTAATCCATTACTCCTGGAAAGCGCTAAATCTCGAAATGTAGGTATTACGCTACTCGGTATCCTCGTAGCCTGTGTTCTCTTTGGTCTGTTTACCGCGCAAGTGTATATCTACCACAAGAACTTTCCTAATGAATCGCGTTGGATCCGGTTTGGCCTGGTATGCAAGTCGTCCCCACTCTGATCACGATGCTTGAATAATAACTCACTTCATTGGGTTGCAGGTTGATGGGATGTGGTACGTCCATCCCATTTTATTCAAGCTGACTTATAAAGCTGAATTCGATCTTCCTCCTCCATCCAGGCTCATCGAGCTGGGCCATACGATGTGCCTCTTCCACCTTGTCTACTACTATGCCATAGTTCAGTTTGGGGTCCCGAATGCGATCATGACATCAGCTCCCCCCTCCTTTGCCGTGTCTATTTTCTTTCACGGCGCAGTGGCCGTCCTCGGTAAGTCCTCATACAATGACATAAAAACGAGTACACGAAGACCCTAAATTCTCTCCTTGAAGCTCAAGGGTATTTTACCTACCGGATTGCCCGATTCACAGGCCCCCGTACTATATTCCTGTTATCTGTCTCTTCCTCATGACTTGCCAGCTGTCATTAGACATGGTAGTCGGCGTCAAGGCAGCAATAATCGCTGGAAAGAGTGTAGAAATGTATCTCACCTCGACCAAATGGCTGATCCTGGCTCCGCTGGTCCTTCGTGCCGTTGTGGATATTATCATCTCTGTAACCCTAGTATATTGTCTATTGTACCAGCGGAGTGCCAGTGCCTTCAAAAAGTAAGGAGTAAAGCTGTATCTGAACCTCTGACCTCATTCCTTGGTTCCACAGTACAACAGCGGTGATCGATAAATTAATACTATGGTCTATCGGTGCGTCGTTCGTCAGATCTAATTACCTTCATGGCTTTAACCTTTGATTCAGAGACTGGGGTCATAACTAGGTAACGTCCTATGGTGTCCATCATTCTTGTTCAGAGAACTGAAGGGCTCTTCCAGCATGCTTGGTGTTGCGGTGATAATATGCGTGAGTACGTTCCGTCTTTGCTGATTCCCTCTTAACATGCAGTCCTGATAGTACCTCCATAACGTCGAAAACTGTAAGTCGTAGCTTACGCGGACCTTTCACAAGAGCTTATGCTCACTTTGATTTCAAAACAGATACATGGGTCGCCCTTTATGTTGTGTTTCCTAAAGGTGACTTCCTCGTATCAGCCTGTGTCCCTAACACTGACCATTATTGATAGTTTTCTCCAACACCATGTTAGCCAAGTACGTGCATTCACTTGCAACCTCTGGGCCAACTATTAATCCCAAGCCCCAAGTATGAATCACCGTGTCGTGCTACGGAAAATGCAGTCGGCACTCATATTGTCTGGTGGTCTTGACATCTCAAACGTGAGATCGCGGAGCATACTACAATTTAATCATTCAACAGATAATATTCTTTCACCAACGACACCGTCGACGCTGGATACCCCTTGGATTCAGACAAGATTCGATTAGGTTTAATTCCATCGCCAACTCGAAGCGTTGAAAGCGAAGTCTAAGAGGAGTGTGTAAATGAAGGCCTTTCATTCTGCAGCTCACGGCGTTGCTACTATCGGACAAAAATCAGTGGCCATCTCCCAGGACAAGAATACGAGCTTCGGTTGGTGTCATTCAAAGCTGTAAATTATCGTTAAAGAGTATCCTGTATCTGCTGTTTCGGTTTTACTAACTGTTAATATCAGCCCCTGAGTATACATAGTGGATGAGTGAGCGAGCGAGGGTCAAAGTAGTATCTTGAGCGAGTTTAAGATGTTTGTAAATACAGACTCAGTGAGACCTCCCTTACTTATTCCTTCTCTCTACACTTTCAAGATGACTGATTGAGTGAGGATCTGGATTCAAATGTTCAACGTACAATCCTGATTCTTGGGTGAGGTTGGGCTAGAACCTTAGTACGAACTAACATACTTACTGGGTTACATAGGCTATATTCAGAAAAGCTGAACGAGCTACTTAGTAGGATGAATTCGTAATGAAGGGGGCTGCCTTGTGCCTTGGTACCTGGGGTTAAACTTTCTTGATTCCCTTCACAGCTCACTTGGTATCACTGTCTCCAGTTTTTTCATCTGTTGTTGTTCCTTTTGAGAAAGGGGCAGATACCTGTACCGTGCTTTGGCTGTGTTTCCTGCCAGTATGTCGGTATTACCTATGTTAAGCTTGTGTTAAGCATGAAAAACCAAACATAGAAAAAATTGTGTGGGTGTATGCATTGGGCACCACTGGGCACCATTGATAGTGCAGACTTGCACTGGTCGGGGAAGCTGACTATAAGATCAAAGATCGTTTGAACTGAAATCGTGTATTGAAAAGAAGACAGTATCGGGTACCAATAAGTATTTTTATTTTTATTTAATCATATTTATTCGCATTTGCGCATACATACCAGTAAGTACTACAATGAGAGAAATCCGTATTGTCATGATAATTGATTCTGCCTGCAACAGTAAATTCCCGAAGGAACGGGGCGAGAGCGTGCTCTCTGCCAGATTACGCACTGGTCGACGGTGTGATGATGTTCATGTGTCAGGTTGGATATGTAAAATAAGGTAGGTAATGCCATATGTAAGGTATGGAGGGAGATTTTATAGAGAAATGTGTGTGAAAGAGATATGAGAAAGAAAAATGTGAGAGAGGATCAGAGAGAAGGTAGCTAAGGGAAACAAGGGGGAGAGGGGACTATTCGTCTTCGTTGTCCAGTAGCTCCGGGAGGTCTCCGAGAATGTCGTGGAAGCGTTTGGTTTCGTTAACATAGGGAAAAAGGTGCCGTAGAATTTGGGTGAAGTGAGGAGGGAGCGCATAATTCCAGTGCATCCTGCTGACGATCTGCCGTAGACGGTGCCTTGCCTCATAGTGTGCTGAGCACTGGAAGAGATAGTGAAATACTGTTCCGGGGTGTCGGCAGCAGCATGGACATGTAGGCGAGTCGGCTCATTTTATGCCATGGAGATGTTTTTGCAGAGGGATATGCCCGGTACGAAGTTGGGTGAGAACGGTGAGAAGTTTCCGAGGTAGATGGCGAGAGCACCAATATTACTTCCTTGTCGTAGGTCTCCCTTTTCAACGCTAGCATCTGATGATCTACGCCTATCCGAAGGCATGGAAAGAAACCAGTCGTCTACAGAGACCGCATTTCTCTTCGTGAAAGTCACGAGATGACGACGACTTTCCTGTGGAGGATTGAATTTATTGATTTGCGGATGATTACGGATGATGAAGGGTGTTCTTTTGGGAGCCTTACTAAATTTTTAGTTAACCATGACAATATGTCAAGCGTTTCTGGCTCCTTTATGTTCGCGTAGTTGAAAGCTCGGGACCAACGTTCGAGGAGCTCTTACAATCTTCAGTACTCCTCGAGGAGCGCGTCGTTTGTGCACTGTAGAAAGTGTACACACGCACGGAAACTAGGAGACGCGTGCTCTTTGCCATTTCTCATTCCCGAGCTCCGACCAGCTTCGCAAGTATTTTACTATCCATAGACTCGTACTATCCATGGCACCTACTCCTCTACCCATACCTCTTCAAAACTGATTAGTTCATATACAATACGTATATGGATGAGGAGTGAGAAAAGTCCTATTGAGCAGCGACTTCATGTTCTCGAATGCAAGACTGTCTGATCTGTCCTTCAATGCATTTCTTGTCTCAGCAGATTAAAGTCGGCAGGTTTTGTCCGGTGAACAGCTAGCACAAGCTGGGGGACAATTTACTTGAAACCTGAGGAATTACCTCGATTTTCGGTACACATGGAATCGTTCAAAGACCTGTTGGCGGACAGATAAAGACGCATCTCAGGCT
>JADNRY010000755.1:0-27856 GCA_015501585.1 Rhodocollybia butyracea
GGTGGATACGTCAGTGTTCTGCAATGCCACCTTCTCAACCCCAACACTGGGGTCGACGACTGGTATGTCTTCCCGGATGAAGTCGCATCCGATAAGTCAAAGGTGTACGATTTGTCGCATATCCCCTTTTTCACAGAAAGAGTCAGAGGTTTGGTAAGTAATCTCATTGACTTTGATATTGTGGACCTTTAAATTGTTTGGCACTTTGAACTGTAGATAAAGTTTGGGGTGCGGTTCGAGTGAGGAGCGTTACTTAGCGGTTAGTCTTTTTCAGTTGGTTTATTTTTGCCAGTCGGTGCTGGACGGCCTTCAACAGATGCGTGGCAGAACAGCTATGGATACACAGTACAAATTCCTGGTACCCATAAGGTCTCCTTGAATGCGTAAGCTTTGTGCTCCGAGTCTTGAGCTCTAGTCCACGAATTGATGCATTATGGTAGAGGTGAAGCACAGCCTCTTCTTCGATCAAAGAAATTTGTTACGCCTAGAGGTATATCTTTCGAGAAGAGACGGGTGGTTTCGAACAACTAGAGCTTCGTCTAAGTATAGGCTCTTTTCCAAATATATTTTGTACCTGCCATATGCACATGATGAATTTTTGACGCTGCATGTATTACATGAACAATTATGGTGTTCCTAGAGCTAAAAATACTTATTGACGTCGGCTGTAAGTGGGGACTCTTTCTAAGACTGAATTGACTGAGAAATCACCGAAATCACGTTTACTCGACCGTTACTTAATCTTAGTAATACTCGACTGTCACATTGGTCCCAGTCGTGTGCCATTGCCTTCGCCTTCGCCCTCGCTACTTACATATCTATTTACAGTTCTGAATATCTGTCAGCTTCCGTTCTTCCCTTCGGCGCCTCCACTCCATCACTTGACCCGGCGATGACCTTGATATTTTGAAACTTTAAACGTTGAATACTGAACGTCAAGTTTCAGCGCGTCAACGTTGAACGTTGGCCATGAATCTCTTACGATGGATTCTCAAAATTTTCCAAAAGCTCCGTGTCCGGGGTGCTGCCTTGGCAACTCGCCTAATCATCCAATGCATCTATGCTCTTCGCTCTTTTCTGTTTCGGCGCCGTGGAAAGGACACCAAAAATACCGATGCAACTCATAATCATCCTGATATTGATCAAAGTCCCAGCTCAGCACAGAAACCAGCATCTATGTCCTCCTCCCAGACAGCTACTAGAGTCATTTCCGCCAGCCGTTTTCCAGATACAGACAGTCTTCCACCTTATCCGCTCAATAATCATTTGAATCCTTCAGCATCAGCATCTTCCTACGAACTTGAGCTCGGCACTAGGGCACTTTATAGGCACAGCAGTGCGGACTTGCCCCGCACATCACAATCGAAACTATCGGGACATTTCCGGCACCACTCAACTCAGAGTACAAGCCATACCCATCTTCAACTCCCGACTGCTTTTGGTACAATGACAACTTTGGCCGCTCGCAGCATTCGATCTGTTCAACAAGTGATAGCCATGGTTCGGACATGGATCCAGCACCCATGCAAGCCTTTGCAGCTCAGACGGAGCACTTAGAAACTGTGCCAGAAAACCAAGTACTGGAACCAATTTCTTCAGTCCATGACAGATTTTGTCCGATTGCGCCGAGTGCTCATTCTCGGTATATCAGAAATGCTTATGTGTTGGTTGTTTTTCGCTCAGCATGCACTGGTACTGATGTTTGATTGCCTTTCAGTGATAAGGACTTCCTAATTCCTCCCATCCCGGCATTAACTCGCTCTTTCCAGACGTACGTTGCACCTTGTTCAAATTGGACTCGAAGCTTGATCTTTGGACTCATGGGAATGGCATAGGGAGGCTATTCCAGAGGGATGGAAGAAACTGATACATCCAGAAGGCGCCTGTTACTATGTTTTTGAAGACAAGGTGTGATGACTTGCCACTTGAATCAAACCTAAAATTGACTTACACAATCTGTTGTGAAGAGATACTGGACAGATGCCAACATTATGGATGAAATGGATAAAGAATTGTGTTACAAGTTGTATTCATGACTTTGACGCCTTCATTCGTTTACACAATGTACCACTATCTTCTGACACTAACATCGTTTTTAATCTTGACTCAAACGACAAGATTAAAAACGGAGATGAAAACAAGTATACATGTGCTATTACATTGTGAACACTCCACCCGCTCAGTGTTCTGGCTGGATACTTTCAAACCTGACTGGTTTCCCGCGTGGTTTAGAATTCCGGGCGTAAAGTCGTTGGGTCATATTCGTAGGCCAAGTCTTTTTCAGTTTGCTTATTGAATATCCATGCTAATGTTACTTTTTTAGAGCATGAAATCGTCTCCCAGTACTGGTATCATTGTAATCTTTATCCTCACTCGTTTTCTCTCACTCTTGAACACGTTGAAGAACTGCATGATATCCTGTTATACAGTATCTCTGGTACGCCTTACATTGCGTCGGCCGATGCCTGAACCAAGCCTGAATTGTAGTATCCCACAGATACTATGATCTCCGATGCCAGCACCGTTCCGTATTCTTTAACTCATCTCAAAGATATGATGCTGCTTGTAAACAATATTCGAGGTCAGTCACCCCGGCCTGAAAGTACAGTACAACTTATCGATCATTTTCCAGACAATCTCTATGCCATTGGAGGTGTAACGGCTTACAGTTTGTTTTTTCATTTTTTTTGCATCCACTGGCGGCTCGATTGCTTACTGCAAACCTAGGTCGACTCATGCATATTTTTGGTGAGCATCCACTGTTGACAAAACCATCTCATAATCTGGTTACATATACATATACCCATAATATTAATTTTCTTTTGACCAGCGAAATACCGTTTCCTTAACTTTGCATCGACGCCATTTGCGCGTCTAGAGCGCTACCACTCGGTATACCATCCTCCAGACGACGTCGAAACGTATCCATGGTTAATGAAAGTGTTTTCGCCGGTTTTGTTTTCTGCGCCGTACTGGTATATCCGGTCCTTGACCAATATATGTGTCGATGGCCTGGTCCACGAAGCAGCGTGGTCCGAGTTTATAAACAAGATGAATGAAGAATGGCAGCAGCTTACTCTCTTTGTATGTCTTAAGTATATGAGTATCTGAATTGATACCAGCCGACTTGCTACTTACTGACTCGATCTTGTCTTCAGAACACTGTGCTCGTCAACGCCAACGTGGGCTTCTTAGCGATCCAATCTATCGATAACGCGAGTAACCTCCCCGGACGCTCGCCGGCTCAGATAGCCAGCTTTTTATCTGTTATCGCCAGCGCCGGGAGTATCGTGCTTGGGTTGATTCATGTGCGGAAGCACCGGGGAATCCCCGGGATACTGCTGCTGCCGTTGTATGTTCATGTGCACTTGTACTACATTTCTTAAAGTTTAATTCTTTGCACTAGGCCAGATATATCAACTCATGGACAAAAGATCGGCTAGGCCTAGCTACGCTTGCTGTGCTATACAGCGTTCCGTATGCCTTGTTGATGTGGGGGTATGTACGCCAGTTGTCAGCGCGGACACGCTCCCTGCATTGATACTAATAGATACATCCGCAGAGTGATATGTTTCCTCCTCGCATTCTCATTCATGTGCTACAGCCCCTCTAGCGCGCTCGTCCGCGCGCTGATGAGCAGCGCGTGGTTTGTCGTCACCATCCTTGTTTTGTGGTATTTTACTACCCTTGCAACGTGGGCTCAGCGGCTAGGCAGGGATATCTCGTTCTGGGAGCATATCCATGGGCCATCGTATTTGATATTTAGTGTGGTTTGGGTTTTGAAAGGGGGGATCAGGATGTTAGTCAGAGGTTGGCTGTTTATGGTTGTACGGTTTAGGTTTGCTGTTCCGGCTCCTGCAAGCGGATCGGGGGCTGGTAGGACTGAAGAATGTTAACACAAAAGTTGAGTTGACCCTTATCTACTAGGTAGTTGAGTAAGAACGCATCTAGCGGTGAACACAAAGCAGGAATGGCACATAAGGCTCTGCCTCAAGCGTTAGTACGTGTAATCAGTCGCTCGGAAATGAGGTTTTAAAAGAGGACCGACTTCGTCACCGTGATGAGGCTATCGATATAGTCCCGAGAATGAGATTGATGAGACAGTCCACAACCTCTTCTGTGTAAACCCAGGTTGCCAGCATAAGGATCCGACCAACTTACCCATGGATTTTTTTAAACCTGTAACATTTTATAGTGTTCGCACCTGTCAAAGTTTGCGCAATAACGAAAAATACAGGTAAAGCTTTCCCACTCCCTTCCTTCCCGCAAATGTCACTAGACGTCAGCACCGGAAGGAATCAAGGTAGCGTGCTGCTCAGCAAGCGGAGGACGCAAAACAGGCCATGAAATCAAACCTATTTTCTGCAAGTAAATACTGCTGGGATCCCTTTGGCGCCTGAATATTACGAAAGTTAAACTCTTCTCCGGCAACAAATAATAAACCATTCGGTCTGGGAGCTTAGATATTTGGAGATGCGCCTCCCACCAGGCTACTACCAGTAACTACTTAAACGCCGCTAAAACAATGTTTACGCTCGGACTCTAGTAACCAAGATGCCAATGATTCAGACACTGAAGAGTCCATAACATTAACCGAGAGGTTAGACACGTTCCACCCGATTGCCCACATCCACTGCCCCGCTTTGCTGCTTTAACTCGCTGGATGTCCCGAACATAGACCGAAGACATAATACCCTCCACTCCTCTCCGTGCCAAGATCATAACCATGTACTGACAAAAGATCTAAGAATTTAGATTTATTGCCAAACAAAGCCTGCGCGTTTGCTGGGGCCTGCTATAGCCCAGAGTGAATGATCATCGATCACCGACAACTTTTTCATTTTACTTACTCCCTCCGACGCGTGTGGCTGTGGGAGAGGAGGGAAGGGAGGAGGGAAGGAGAAAGGAAGAAAAGGAAAGTGCTTCCTAAATCAAGGTGGGGAGGATGAGAGCACTGGAGAGTCCTGGGCCGGAGACAAGGAGGAGTCTTCCTCCCAATGCGTCATTTGACGGGAAACAAGAACAATGATGACTGTTGGATATAGCCCCTGAAAGAAATATCAATTAGTCCACTTGCGAGGAAGATTTCACACTGGCGTACCACAAACGATGGAATAAAGTCGGAGATGGCGTGAGTTATGGTGTCGAACCTATTATCATGGTATACGCCGTGCTAGCGATAAATGTCACCTGAATGTAGGTCAGAGACAACGATGACTATCCGAGATTTAGAGGATACGCACCCATACAATAGAGTAGAGAGAGCCAGATTCGGCGAGAAGCACCAAGACACCCTGGGCAGGTGGCATTTTCCTTCCTGGTCCCCAAAGATTGCGGATTTCTTTGCGACGGATCCTGAAAAAAGAATCCATGTCATATTCATAAGGAAATTATAGACTGACCAGGCTTTGTATCCAATGAGCGAAGTTGCCCACACGTTTGAGATGAGAGAAACAAGGAGCGCAACAAAGCCGAATAAATTGGGTTCGAATATAGTATCAGTGGCTGCCGGACGTGTTGTGGATACGTCGATTATAGCAAGAACAGCCTGTTAGACAGATATCAGTTTTTATCTTCTCAGAGCTAATACCCCCGACAACATACAGGTACAATCACAAATATGCCAAATGTGATCCTGACCCGTAGGCACCATCCCCAAAGAACACAGGCCCGCCACATAACGACCATATCACTGATCCAGAACTAATTTTGTCTTAGCCATCATCTTGTGCTAGAGCAAAAAAAAAGATTGGCTTACATTGAAGAACAGCGCGATACTCCCCACTTCTGACAACACATACAAGGTGTGGATTGAAAACCCCGCCCTTCCTGCACGCGCGTCCCGTAGCGCCCTCATTGCAGCATAGACGTTCAACACCCAGTGCATTCCCGATGCAATGTACATTGCAAGACTAGCTGTCATCATAAACTGTCGAGGCCTTGAGCCTCTGATCCCCCGCCGACTAGATTACGTGCTTTCAATGTTCATGCTTTTGTTTCGTAATCGGGTGGATGTGAAGACTCACCACATAGTAATGGTCGAGATAGAGATAAGAAGAGTTAATATACCTGTATGCCAGTGAACTGTTTAGTTTTCAACCACCATATTGAAATAGAGAAATTTCGAGACCGAATAGAGCAGATTGAATCACAATCCCCGGGATCACGTTATCAGCATCAGACAAAGCCAGCTCTGCTGAAAGACTAGCAGATGAAGTCATGGTCTAAGCAAGGATAGAAATATGAATAAAATGAATGAAAGACAAGATGAAAGGTTGAGCAACGAGCCAGCAAGCTGCTGGGTATCTGGAAGCTTTCATGGGTCTTAAAAGGAGAGGTGGAACCCGTAGGACTCGGACACACCATCATGATAAACAGCATCTGTTCAACAATCCGCAGCAGCACAGGACAAAACCCTAATCTATGCTTGGAAAAAATACCCACGCGCAGAAGAGCCCGGAAGAACTTGACTTTTATGGTTGTGCGGTTTAGGAAATTATGATTGCCAAGCTGTTACTCCCAAGCGGGTCGGGGGTTAGGCGAAGATGGCTTTCAACCTTCTCCTAACATTCCCGGCCTAGCCTTCATTTGGAAGTTATATGTTCAGTACTGTACAAAGCAGCTACTTAGTTTGTGAACCTGTTACGATAGAGCAATTTTTTCTGTGAAACTTCGTCTTCGGACGTATTGTAATCTACATACTACGCATACCAGAGTCAACCAGACACATACAGGAATTCGTAGAAATAAGTACATCCAAGTGGTGGTCCCACTTTTTAGTACCTAGGCTCCTGAAATACTTTCAAGTTTGGTCCTTGAGCTTGGGTGAGAGAACATCATCTGTGATGGAAGCAGGGTTTAAGTAGAAGCGCTGGGGTTTAACCAGGACCGGAGTCCGGGTACTCTACGCTAAGCATACTGTTCCGCCGAACTAACTGCACGATATCTTTGTTATACAGTATTTCTGGTACACCTTAAAATTAGCCGGGGGAGATGATAACGGTTGTTGAGGTTGCAAAAATGTTGCATGTACAAATCGAGGACATTGTATACATATAGCTCGTCTAGCGGCGATTGCGTTGCTATCTTTCTTAATGATTGCGATGCCAAGAAATCAGAAGAAGCGTTATTGGGTCCGTTGACTCCGTTGGCCAGTTCCGCAGTGAGTACACTCATGGCGATGGGCTGGCTAGCTGATAAACAAACGTAATACATAATCTAGCAGTTGTGTGCACATGCACATGCCATTTGTTAATTGCGGAAGGACCCCTCAATCAGAAGTGCTTAGGCGAGAAAGAGGTAAAGAGTAAAAAGCACCACAACAGTGATAGCTTTTGTGACGTTTACCTGGAATCCACCCGGAAAGTTTTCTCGGAGAAGGTGGTATCGGCGACGATTTACAGCTGGTCGTGTGTCGTAGTGGTGCTCCGGTGTGAGGAAGTGGTGTGAGGACTAGACGTCCTGACATTTCTCAAACCTACTGGCTCGACGAGCACAGCCAGCGGAGGCATCGGCATCAATTTGGTGCAGGTACCGGTAACCTTGGGAGAGAGGTTCGGGGTTGAATGGCATTGGCTCGGGAATAGGTAGAATGTCTGGGTTTGGAGGCTCGAGTGTGGATGCAAGTCCGAGTGCGCAGAGAGCGAGTCGAAGTTATGGTGCTGCCAGTAATATTGGAGCAGGTACGGCTGGAGGGGCGTTTGACGATAGTGAGTATGTGTGGATACGAGGAGCAGTAGAACGAGAGCTGGTGCGAGCGTGAATGGACGAGAGTGAGTAGATACTTATAGGCGGATACGATTTTTTTAAGATGCGCATAATCGTTCACTCCATTGGTATATTTTAGTGCCTTGGCTCACCGCACGGCGCAGAAACTGTGCTAACATGACGCAAACGAGTGGTTCTGCGCAACTGCGTATTCGGTTGTTGAGTATTGCAGATCCTGGCTTCAAGAACGATACAATGCACTTGATTACAGAACGGTTGCTAACGATGTTCTTATTGATTCTATATGATCCTGGCAGGGAGAGGAGGAGTGTCTCTAGAGTCTAAATAAATTGGAAACGAGACACAAAGTTATGTACTCGATTTAGATATTCAGTCAAGCATGTACTCCGAAGAGTCGTTATGCCCAGGCTGGTTGAGTTTAACTGATGACCGTAATGTACCGAGTACACTCAACTTCGGAGGTGCTTGCTTGAGTTCTTGACCTGGCGCTCCCCCTGGCTTCCGAAGTGTGTATTTACATCACTTGTTGTCATCCATGTTAACAGGAGCGTAGATGTACAAAAGGGAAACGAGCAAGTACAATAAGGGCCATTTTTACAACAAACATCCATGGCGACTTCTCATCAATGCTCTAAAAGAACTGCTTCTCCTCATCACACGTCATCCCAGCGGCGCACTTGTTTCACCTAGACCCCATTTCTTAACAGGATTTATTTCCTTCAAAAACCTGTTCTCCTCTTCCTCCCACGTCGGCCCCGCATACTCCTTGTTATACGGGATCACCCTGTAGCGAAATATGTACGGCGGGGTCGTATCCGCATAGTAAATCCCCATCAAAGAAGACGTTGGCATCGCCTTTGACCACCCAAAACATGGCTTGTCGTGAGGGCATAACGGCGGTCCAACCAGCTTAAAGTAGACCAGCTCGGTAGAATCCACATAGTTGTTGGTCTTCCAGTCGATGGCCGTTCTGCCTGGAGTGAGTTTGAGTTTCGGGGCCAGTTCTTTAACTATTTTTGAAATTCGTGTTTTACAAACCGTTGTCCCCGCGGCAGCATGGGATTTTCCGTCCGTGGTAGGATTGCCGTTCTTGTCGATGAAGGTCCCTGCGAAAGCAATCTATGTAGGGAAAACGAGTGAGCAAAAAAAAGGTGATTAGAATTGACAGTAAGTATTTTGTAAGTATACATATATACATTGCATCGAAATCAACTCACAGGTTTCACAGGTTTCCCGGACACTGCAGGTGGCACCATGGAGATGAACACGACAAGAAGGAATATATGCATGTATAGATTGATGGAATGCATTGTATGAAGTATGTAAGAAGGATTTTGGGTGTCGAAGCCTAACCTGAGGCAATGCGAATGCGAAAGCGGGAAGTTGGAACTGAACCAGCAGTTGAAAGTTGTGTCTCTAGGCTTGGGCTTCTTATACTTAGTACTGGGGCCTGGGTAATTCAGTCAAGGGAATAATTCAGTGAAGGGAATATGCGCGTTGATGTGAAACCAATGCTTATCAGTAGTCGATCGCATGCTTATTATCGCAATACATACAACAAAGATGCTGAACCCCAGCTGAAACCGTTTCCTATAAAAATGCGGGTCTGCGCGTCGCGTCGATGTTACATTGCCATGGGGAGAGGGACGATTAAGTGAACGGCTGTCTACGTGTTCTCAGGCTTCCACCAGTTGCGATAGCCCTATTGGGCCAAGAAGCTAACATGCAGATGAAGGGAGGGAAGCGCTTCGGAGCTTGAGGGTGACAAAAAGAACTGGAAGTGGTAAAAAACTCTCTGGAAAAGGCTGAAAGTTAAAGCCTGCATGAAGATGGGGTAGTGGGTACTACACGAGGGGATGTTCAACGTTCCGAGTTTTGCTCGAAAATGAAAGTTTTTTAGATGACCGGCTTCAATTGTCAACTTCGTAACTGAATCTGTGATGCAAGCTATCGGTAGCTATCAGTAGCTATCGGTATCCCGATAATGAGATTTCGCGAGATGGTATGGAAGTAGTTAGGAATTAGGATATCATGATTGAAGAACTACAAAATACACCCGAGTGGTTCCACCTTTCAAATAACTGAGCTCCTGAGTGTGAGTGCTCGAGCTTTGAGCTTGAATTATCCGGAAACGCGTGCTCTATACGAGAGAGGAGTCAGGACGGCAGTGGTGATGGAAGTAGGCGTTTTATTAATATTGTCAACTTCGTAACTGAATCTGTGATGCAAGCTACCGGTAGCTATTGATATCCCCAAAAGTAATGAGATTCACGAGATGGTCGTAGTTTTGGAATTAGGATGATTAAGAAATACATTCGAGTGGTCCCACCTTTTGAATAGCTGGGCTCCTGAGTGTTCGGGTTTGGTACTTGAGCTTGGAGCTTGGAGCTGGAGCGTTTGAGCCTTGGAAACGCGTGCTCCATAGGAGAGACTACGAGAGAATACGAGAGAGGATGGCATGTGTGGTGGAAGCAGGGCGTTAGAAGGAAGGGTGCAGAAGGGTTTAGTAGAACCCTCGTACGATCAAAGTGTGCTGAAATAAGTATAGACGTCACTTAAAAATAAAATAAAATAAAACGGTTCCCACCGGAGTTGGAGAGAATTTGAAGCTTGCATTGATTATTGATTATCGACTGTGTGAAGATTTGGGGTTTTATCATTATATGAAACGAACTAGTTAATCCTGGGACCTGGATGCAACACAGATTATCCGGAAATGTGTGCTGTATAAGGGAGAAGAGGGTATCTGTGATGGAAGCAGCAGGGTTTAGCAATGTTAAGCAAGGACAGGAGTAGTGGGGGGCTTGGGAGTCGTTGGGACGAAACGACTGCATTCGTTAACTTCGAGTTCCTGAGCTTACTCAGGTTAGGTCCACTCCTAAGGCCCAGGCGCCCGCGCCCAAGGCCTACCTCTGTATTGCGTGACCGAAGTAAATTCTTCCACGCTGTGTCTTCTTGAGCGATTGATGGGTGTGTGCACATGCCATTTGCTGATTGCGAAAGGACTCCTCAATCAGAAGTGTTTAGGCGAGGTAAAAAACTAAAAAGCAGCGGAATGAATGTTTAACTGGAATCCACCTGGGGAGTTTTGTAGTCGACTCGGAGAGAAGAGTTTCTAGGAGATATTGACGTCGATTTCCAGCTGGTAGTGTATCAGTAGTAATGCACTGGTGTGAGGAAGTGGTGTGAGGAGTACGACACACTTTCAATCCGTTTCTCACTGCAGTTTGTGCCGAGTATCAATCGTCAGAGGAAGCTTCATTCAGCCTCCGGACCGAAAAATTTCCGACCTCGTGACCGGGAAAACAATTTTTTCATTATCGTCTTTCATGATTATATTCTTCCATTTTCGAGTTCCTTGTCCCGCTTTCAACGCGTCGCGCCAGCCAGGGTGCGAATACAATACGCGTCGATTCATCGTCCGACGCTAAAGGCTTCATCGAATCCGAGTTGTACTTCTTCTAGAATCCCGGTCCTGAAAGCAAGGACCACGCACAATCTGATTGGATCCAGTTCGGAACCATATTCTCATTGCTATTCAATGCGCAGGCCCGGTTTTCTTGATCAATAATGCTGCCAGAAAGAACACTTTCTCCTGCGAGGACTCTTCATCCAACCTTGTTTCAGACTCAAAATCGCCACACCGTCAGACGGCTGTCGTGTCCGACTCTGAATCCCTCTCTCCTTCTGAATCAGCTGCGCGTGCAGCCTACGCTGTCTCCCTCAAATTCGAAAGCCCATCATCGAAACCTTTGGTGTACGCTTTTCTGCTCCTTGACCTTTTCTATTTCTGACTTGTTTCACAGGAGTTTCACAGGATATACATATACCGCAGAACCATTCTACACCGTCCAAAATGCGAATGCGAACAAGCCAGCTTCGAGTCGCATGCATGTCCGCCGACATACGCAATCTGGGTTTGGTGCATTACCCGCGCAGAAACAGAAGCAAAGATACTTTACGCTTTTTCTACCAAATCCCAAATTTGCGCTGTTCCCAAATACAACTCTGAATTCCAATTCCAATGCGAATACGAATACGAGTTCGAATCCAAATCCAAATCCCACCCTCAAAAAATCTAGACACCAACACTACTCTCGACGACAGGCGTTCCCGCTCGTTCCGCTGGATACTGTGGATAGTGTCAGGGAGTTGGAGGAGGAGATGCATGGTGATATTGGTGCGGGCGATAGTGCAGATGGTATCGGTGCGGCGAGGGTACGGATGTGGCGCAGATATAAGCGCAGACGCTGCAAGTGGACGAGGTACACAACCAGGAGGAAGGAGAAGCAAAATCCCTACAACGCCTCTGACATCACCTCCTATCCCACCGCCGAGGACTAGGAGCCATACGTTTTCTGGATGGCCGCGGTCGAGTGGTGATGCTGGTGGTGGTGCTAGGACGCGGAGTTCGATTGATGTGAGTGGTGGGAGTGGTGCTAGTGGTGCTGATACGACCGCTGCGGGACGTACACCTGCTAGATCCAAGGGTTTCACAGCCGCATTCGCCGTTGGCGGCGTCGTTTCCAGCGTCTTCACCATCCCGGTCGTCGCAGATGCGTCCACCTGCTCCTACTTCTTCTTTGCGTTCTCCCATGAACGGCCTTCTCAGGACCCTTCTCCCACGTCGCCTACGCATATTGCCTTATCGTAGACCTCGCCACATACTCTGTCACATACCTCAGGCCTCAAGGCCTCACCACGTACATCGTCCTCGTAGCCGGGTCGTCCTTCGTGTTCTTCTTCGTTCCAGTCTCACTCAGGCTCAGGCTCAGACTCACGCACATGCACATCCGAATACACATCCGAACACATATACGCTTACCCATACGCAAAGCTTGTCTTCTGGACTCTTCTAGACTCGAACACGGACACGGACACGAACACGGACACGGATAGCACCCTCCTAATCTTCTTCCCCTTCTAAACTCAACCTGCTCTCAGCTTCGTTGCCTTCCTCACCGCTCCTGGGTTCACTTTCTCCACCTCTCCTTCCACTCTGAATAACACGAACGATTCGAGCTCGAACTCCAACAACCTGTACACGAACTCGAATAGCTTCAACCGCATCGGTGCGGTGTCGTCAGGTTGATGGGTATGTCTCATTTGCTGCTGTTGCGGGGTTGTGGGAGCCGGGGAGCGGGGGTCAGCGGGGACGCAGTGGGACGAGAGGGCGGATACCAATTGTATGCATAAAAACTTTGTAAAAACTTGATGTTTCGTAATGTGTAACGGAGACGTGACTTGTTTCTCTGGTCACGAACACTTTCCTTAATTGTTCTGTTTACTCATTGAACTTTAGTAATCATTATTCGCTCTTTACTTACTCGTTTGATTTATATAGTATCTACTTATGGTAATAGGCTTTAGAAAGGTATATAAGCTAGCTGTTTACTGTAGGTAGGATAGGTCCTCTAGAATCGAATTCCCCCCGGTTTACAACGGTTCTCTCGAGTACACCTCTTCTCTCACACTTCCCGTGTTGCGCTACGGTGACTCTGTCACTCTAGCGTTACATATTTTGAACCCCCAACAACCACACTTCTCTTCATCGTCGACTACGGCAAATCCTCGTCTGATCAACGCGGACACCGACCCCGACACCATGACCAATAATTCGACAACTCAACAAAACCGCGACAATAGTCGCTACAACCTTCGACGCGGCCCTGCGCAATTTCAAAAGCCAGAGCTCACTGCTGGGAACAATCAGACTGCTAACTGCGGACTGAGCCCCCAGGCAGGAACGGAATCTCATTCGAACTCTGAAAGAGATTGGGCTGGTGCCTTCAGAGGCATTCAGCAAACATCGCCGGAGGTAATGGTATATGACCTCGCCGATGCTGAAGGAAACCCGCACAAGTGGGTTACCGTACGATATGGCTCTCGTCGTAGAGCATATAGTCTAGACAATCTGAAGGCTGAAAGTATACATTCACGTCTGAATAAGAATACAAAACCGGTTAGAAAGGAACGGGCCAATAAACCTGTGCCTTTGACTATGGCTCAAGGAGCTGTAAATAGAGAAGCCAAGAACGGGTTTTCTCGGGCTCAACAAAAGGTCATTCATAGATGTATGAAAGCCATTGAGCGAAACACTGCTAATTCTCAGAGCAGTAACGAAATTGCCTCTTCGGCAGAAGAAGAGCCTTCCAATGGTATAACATTGAGAAACCATTCAGACCCGGGAACGGCAGACATCTCTGATAGCGATGTTAATGTCAGCCTGCAGAAAAATGCCATTCAAAGCGTCCCGAGGGAACAGAATGGGCCTCCGAGAAAGGTCAAATCAAAGCCAAAAAAGGCTAAGAAGCAGTTGAAACACCGTGCAGGTTCCGAAGCCATGACAGATTTGGTCGAAACTCACATAAGATATATTGTTGAGCAGCGGCCAAGGAAGCACAAAAGCTCTCAGAACCCCGAGCGCATTGCACGTCCTAGTGAGCTTATAGCTCCGACGGATCATTTATCAAAGTTGTTGACTCCGGCCAAGAGCAAATGGCAAGCCGTGAAGCAAAAGAACAAGGGTCGAGGTTACCCATCCGACTTCTCTTCTAGCCCTTCCAGCTCTGATTGGAGCTCTTCGTCAACGTCAGATTCTGATTCCGATTCAGAAAGTTCGGAAAGTACCGATTCGGACTACAGACGCCATGATAGGCGCCGTAAGCGGCGAAGCAAGAAAAAGAGCAAGATGCTGCTCAAGCCCGATCCCCCCGAATTGTACAATGGCTCAGTGGACATCCAAGCATTCATTAAGTTCGTGACTGAAGGAACGGCATATGTACGTGATGGGCGTGTCCCAAAAAATCGCCGTGTAATGAAATTGTCTAAGTACCTAACGGGAAAAGCATATCAGTTTTATTTAACAATGATCGCAGACTCTCCATTTGACTGGAGATTGAACGAATTCTTTACCGGGTTGTATAATTACTGCTTCCCGGTGACATACCGCATGGACCAACGCCAGAAGCTCAAAGAGGCGGTCCAGGATGATAAGTCAGTTCGAGACTTTCTTGCCGAATTAAATGACCTATTTGATACTGTTGGAATCCTCGATGAGCGAGAGAGGGTCCATAAGCTGTGGTCGGGCCTAAATGGAGATATTCAAAAGAGTCTCTGGAGGCAGAAGCTGAACCCTGAATTTTCGACTTACCGAGATGTTGCAATGGCCGCAGAACTCGTTGAAATGATTGAAAATGTTTTGGACAGTAGTGACTACTCGACGGAGCAAGAGAATGTCCTGTCCGAGTCCAACTCGGAAGGTGACGACTCCCGCCAGAATTGGCATTTCGAGAGTGAATCTTTGAGTAACTCTTCACTCAGTGGATCCGAGTCTGAAGGTAACGACTTCGGCCATCACCAGTACTCCAACGGTGAATCTAGTAGCAACAGTTCGAGTCAGTATCAATATAATAATGGGTCTGACAGCTCTGCTCACCGGCAGGACTCCATTCGTGAACACCACGGGAATGGCCTGTATTTGCATGACCATCGCTCTAGGCGCCAAAATCAGCGGAGCGCGCTCTCTGAACAAGAAAAAAATAGAGTATTTGGCCACTGGGCAATGCTTCAGATGCAGCGGGTATGGACATATCAGCCGCCACTGCCCAGAATTGGAGGTTAAACCTTTCCAGGATTCCGAGTCTAACTCGGCACGCAGTGATTCGGGATCTGAAGGTGATAGTTTTGGCCCAGACCAGCACTCTGGCAATGATTCAATTCATTATGAACATGATGTTGAATCGGATCGCTCTACTCACCAGGAAAAGTCTATTCACAGACATCATGGTCAGCAACGCGAGCTTTCGCAACAGGAAAAAAGTGAATACCTTGCAATGGGTCGGTGTTTCCGATGCGGCGAGTATGGGCACATAAGCCGCCACTGCCGGAACAGGCAACCAGTCCATCGCAGGGATGATGGTTCCAGTACCACTTCTGGCACTGCAAATGAAGATCAAATCTCCGACCTTGAATTTGGGATGGTAAGCTATGTCCTCCCCAATTCAGATACAGCATTTGAAGTGAAAAGTCGGCCTCCGGCGAATCATTGTAGGAACTCACATCTTTGCCCAGACTTGTGTATTCAGGGCCAATGTAGTGAATGCCTATCAATGGGAGAATCTGGATGTCCCACTCGGTCCACGAAAATGAGATCTGTGCAGCAGCATGAGTATAGCACTGTGAATGTTGTGAGTACCAAGAAGACTCGCCGAAAGAAGAAGAAAAATTCCGTCTTACACGATGTCGGTGAAGAACAAAAGGAGGGCGGGAGTACAGGTATTATTCCAGCCTGTCTGGGTGCTCGAACACAAACAACACGAGACGCGCACGCACGACAATTCCAAGTTCCTGGAATGATGGATGGAGGGCGGGTTCATACTTGACCCAGAAACATTGAAAATTTGACAAAGAGACACGATAAACTAACCTCTGCTATTCAGAATCCTCTTCCCTGGCTTCGACAAAATGACAAAATCCTCATTCCTTCTCCCACTGGATACACCCATTGTATTTCTATTCCCGACGTTCACGCTTGCATTAAATTTGACAGCATCCTCCGAAGTAAAGATGTCAACCTACGCACAGTCGATATCCCCGCAATCTACCCGTTCTTTGCAGAACACGTCAATCGCAACCCATCTATTCAACCTCACAGACTAGCCACTTTTGATCTCAGCACTGGAGAGATATTCGCAGGGGCGCGAGTCATTAATTGGCAGCGCTTCGAGCGCATCATGCATAGAGATGGTGTAAAAATTGATGGATTGGCTACAGAAGAACATAGCCTACACGAAGGATTGAATGAAGAGTTGAACAAGGAAAGAAAGAGAAGGTGGAAGGCACGAAAGGACAGACACCAGAATATCGGTTTGAAGTGCCATCGAGCTCCCGGCGGTCCTCTAATTACTTCGTCAACACCCGACATTGCTCTGACTACGCACTTGACCTGCCCAGTCATCCTACCATTCTACCGACTCGCAAAAATCCACACTCCCCTCACTCACGCTGCAATGCGTCACAGAATAATCCCATCCACCGCTTTACAGCGCCATCTACGCGTATTTCCCCTCCGGATACCCCTGCTGATGCGTTGAAACCCGAACGTGGACCCGAAAAGCAATCTTGTGATGGCCTGGTAGATGACTTTGCGCGATCTGTTGATGATAGTCAGTACCATCATGGGAAAAGAAACTTACGCCGACGAAATTCCATCGTGTGACGCGTTAGAAGAAGAAGAGAGATCCTCAGCCGTGATGGATCTCTGGAGGGCGTATGTAACGGAGACGTGACTTGTTTCTCTGGTCACGAACACTTTCCTTAATTGTTCTGTTTACTCATCGAACTTTAGTAATCATTATTCGCTCTTTACTTACTCGTTTGATTTATATAGTATCTACTTATGGTAATAGGCTTTAGAAAGGTATATAAGCTAGCTGTTTACTGTAGGTAGGATAGGTCCTCTAGAATCGAATTCCCCCCGGTTTACAACGGTTCTCTCGAGTACACCTCTTCTCTCACACTTCCCGTGTTGCGCTACGGTGACTCTGTCACTCTAGCGTTACATAATGCGATCAAGATGAATTGCTGCCTGAATTTATGAAGGTTCAAAACTACAAAATATGCCAATTTTCTGGTTGTATATGGAGTATTTTTCAGAGTCACCCGGCTTGTTGAGTTTTGGCCAACGATCGCGTTCCCGACTTGACACTTCTATCATCGGTACTATGTAGGAGTGTACATACGCAAAAGGAAATCAAGGACAATAGCGTAGGACTACAATAAACCTCCATGGTGACTCCGCATCGCCCCGATGACTACCCCAAACCGGCTTCTGTTCATCCCATGTCATCCCGGCGGCGCACTTGGTTCGCCCATACTGGCCCACTTCGCAACAGGATTCAATTCCATCAAAAACTTGGTTTCCTCTTCATTCCACGTATCAGGTGCCACGAGACCCTTGTCATACGGAATCACCCTGTAGCCCGACGAGGTTGTATCAGAAAGGTATATCCCCATAACAAAAGGCCCCCGCATAGAAGAAGGCTTTGCCCATCCAAAATATGGCTTAACGTTGGACGATGGTTGCCCGACCAGTTCGAATTTGAAATAGACTAGGCTGGTGTCATAATCCACAAAGTTGTCTTTGGTCCAGTCAATGGCCGTTTTGCCTGTAATGAGTTCGAGTTGGGCGGCCAGTTTTGTAACTGCTACTGCAATTTGTCTTTTACACTCCTTGGTCGTGTGGGACGAAGGATATCTTCCTTCGGGGATGGGATTCACAGTGTGGTCAATCAAGGCCCCTTTGAAAGCAATTTCCTAAGGAAAAAGAGTTGAAGAGAAAAGGTGATTAGAATTGACTGAATAACATAACATTGATCAGTTCAACTCACGTTTTTCACCTTTTTTTTCACAGGTGACCCAGACACTGCAGATGGCACCGTGGAGATGAACATGACAAGAAGGAAGATAGACATGTATAAGATGGAACGCATTGTATAAAATTGATGCAAGAAAGAAAGCGGGAACTGAACCAGCAGTTGAACGATGGCGTCTTTTTGCCTGGGCTTCTTTATAGTCACTCAATTTGAATTTGCCTACCATGTAAACGCCTGCAAACAATAAAAACATGGCGTGATCACAGATATGTTACTCAAAATGGAATGAAACCACACTAACTGTTTTTTCATTTTGCCCAGCCCCAGGCTATGTGTTCTCTGATTCCGCATCACTCCACCATCATCTGAAGCGGTTCATCTAATCATCTTCCACTGGGATCATGTGGTCCCAACAGCCAGGTTTGTTCACAAGGTTCTTTTGCATTGGAAGAGGTTTATTGCCAACCAAGGGGAAGGGGGTTTTCACGGATCTTCTGATAGGGAGAGTGGGGAGGAGTGACTAGATACATGCACTAGCTACATTGTTTCACCTCTCTGGGAGAGCTTCAGTCTACCCTGTAGGTCGAGTAGCGCTGCTTCTCTCCCTTAGAGTCCACTTCCTTCGTGGGGCCCCGCTGTAGGTCGGAGCCGAGCATACTACTTACTACTACTTACTACGTACTGTTACTTTGGTGGCAAATGGATTAGTACGCACAGCTATGTGCAGGTATGCAGAAGTGTACTTACCTGTGACCAATAAGATCGATGAGACGGGAGTGATAAGAGTGGAGAGCAGTGTAGTTGGAAATTTGCGTGATCAAGAATTTAGAAAATATCCGAGTGGTACCACATTTTTGTCTTTTTACTAAGGCTCACGAGAGATCCATTTTCCGCCAACTTCTTGAAGTTTCTCGTAGTGGCTTGCGTTTCCATGTGATCATCCGCAACCCTCTCCGCTCGCGCGACTCGTACACGATGCTATGATTATCGTATGGCGGGCCCTTTCCTTGCGCGCACTGCAATCAGACCATACGTGCGCGCAAGGCCTGTGAGCGCATGAGACGATACGGTTGCGTGTGCATGTTTTGCTGATGCCATGCTGATGCGAAGATGCGTTGCTGGCTAGTTGCTGGTTCGTTAGTTTTATGAGTGTGATCGTGGCAAATTGGCGTGACTGGACTAGGTTGTAAAATCCGATGTTAAACCAGGTTCCAGTCTCCAACAGTTGAGGATTCTGGGTAGAGAGTCTCTGATTATGGATTTCCAGCTAGGTGGCAGTATTAGTAGGCTGAGAGGCTGGTACAGAAAAGTTGGGAAAGTTAAGGGATGCGCATGCTCTATAGGAGAGAATTAGGAGAGAATAGGAGAGAGGACGGCATGTGTGGTGGAAGCAGGGGGTTAGAAGCGGGTTTAGTAGTAAAGTAACATAGACACCGCTTAGAATAAGATAACCGGTTTTCACTGGAGTTGGAGAGAATTCGAAGGTTGCATTGATTATAATCTAGTTTGATTTCTACAGGTTATGGGCTTGTTTTTCACGCTTTAAAGAAGCAATGTGGAGATTCCAACTCAAACTATTGACCTCAAATCATCACTACTATTGGCGCCGTTTGCACCGAAAGTCTTGTAAGTACAGCTGGGAATCTGGGATCCCTTTGGGGTCTGACTTAAACTCTTCTCCGGCTATAAATGATAACCCGTTCGGTCTGGGAGCTCAGATATTTGGAGATGCGCCTCCTACCAGGCTACTACCGGTAACTAAACACCGCCCAAAACAATATCTACGCTAAGACTCTGACCAAGATGCCAATGATTCGGACACTGAAGAGTCCATAACATCAGGTTAGACATGTTCCACCCGATTGCCTACATCCACTGTCCAGCTTTGCCGCTTTGACTCGCCGGATGCCCCGAACATAAACCAAAGGCATAATACCCTCCATTCCTCCATTCCTCCCCGTGCCAAGATCATAACCATGTCCTGACAAAAGATCTAAGAAGAATATAGATCTACTGCCAAACAAAGCCTGCACGTTTGCTGGTGCTATAGAGCAGGGTGAATGATCATCGATCATCGACAACTATTTCATGTTACTTACTACTCCCTCCGACGTGTGTGGCTGTGGGAGAGTCGGGAAGGGAAGGGGAGGAGAAAGGAAGAAAAGGAAAGTGCTTCCTAAATCAAGGAGGGGAGAATGAGGCCTGGAGAGTCTTGGACTGGAGACAAGGAGGAGTCTTCCTCCCAATGTGTCATCTGACGGGAAACAAGAACAATGATGACTGTTGGATATAGCCCCTGAAAGAAATATCAATCAGTCCACTTGCGAGGGAGATCTCACACTGGCGTACCACAAACGATGGAATAAAGTCGGAGATGGCGTGAGTTATGGGTGTCGAACCTATCATCATGGTATATGCTGTGCTAGCGATAAATGTCACCTGAATGCAGGTCAGAGAAAAAAAATGACTATCCGAGATCTAGAGGATACGCACCCATACAATAGAGTAGAGAGAGCCAGATTCGGCGAGAAGCACCAAGATACCCTGGGCAGGTGGCATTTTCCCTCCTGGTCCCCAAAGATTGCATATTTCTTTGCGACTGATCCTGAAAAAAAAAGAGTCTATGTCATCTTCATAAGGAAATCTATAGACTGACCAGGCTTTGTATCCAATGAGCGAAGTTGCCCACACATTTGAGATGAGAGAAACAAGGAGCGCAACAAAGCCAAATAAATTGGGTTCAAATATGGTATCAGTGGCTGCAGGACGTGTTGTGGATACATCAATTAGAGCAAGAACAGCCTGTTAGATAGATACCAGTTTTTAGTTTCTTCTCAGAGCTAAGGTTAATTATCCCGACAACATACAGGTACAATCACAAATATGCCAAATGTGATCTTGACCTGTAGGCACCATCCCCAAAGAACACAGGCCCGCCACATAACGACCATATCACTGATCCAGAACTAATTTTGTCTTATCCATCATCTGGGTTCGAAACAAAAAAAGATCGGCTTACGTTGAAGAACAGTGCAATACTCCCCACTTCTGACAACACATACAAGGTATGGATTGAAAAACTTGCCCTGCCTGCACGTGCGTCGCGTAGCACCCTCATTGCAGCATAGACGTTCGACACCCAGTGCATTCCTGATGCAATGTACATCGCAAGACTAGCTGTCATCATAAACTGTCGGGCCTTGAGCCCCTTATCCCCCGCCGGCTAGATTAAGTGCTTTTGTTCACATTTTTGTTTCGTAATCCAGTTTAATGTGAAGACTCACCATATAGTAATGGTCGAGATAGAAATAAGAAGAGTTAATATACCTGTATAACAGAGGCTGTTTAGTCATCAATCCCCGTAAACAGAGAGAGGTTTCAAGACCAAATAGAGCAGATTGAATCACAATCCCCAGGATCACGTTATCAGCTTCGGACAAAGCCAGCTCTGCTGAAAGACTAGCAGGTGAAGTCATGGTCCAAGGAAAAGATAAAAAGTATGAATAAATGAGTGAAATAGACTGAGCCAGGCTCCAGCAAGCTGCTGGGTATCTGAAGCAAGTTTATGGGGCTTAAAAAGGAAAGAACCCGTAGGACTCGGACACACCATTGTTGGATATTTATCCTGGGCTGCTCAATCGAGGCTGTGGACAAACACATATATACAAATGATGTGTAACTACAACCCTTGATAACAATCTAATAGTAGTCTTGAAACCACCATCTCAGAGCCATCTCAGAGCCATCTAAGAGTCTAGGAGTCTTCATTAACCAACAGGTTATGGGCCCCGTGTCCACACTATACATCTAGGAGTTTTATTCATCATCTAGGAGCTTTACTTTTCACCCAATCACTCAATCTCACTCATTTCATCATCCCATCCCCAATCCCTTTTCAACGACTCATATTCATTCACTATGGCCACACTTTCAGCTCTTCTTAATCTTGGAAGGAACATTCCCCTACTTTCCACTACAAATGCTGATGACTGGAGCAACTGGAAAGAGGATGTTCTGCAAATGGTGCTTAGTGCAGATGGTCAGAGCGCCAAGATTGCCACAGGGTTGACTTCACGTCCATCAGAGGCTGCTGATGCCAAGGAATGGGATCGACTCAACTCACAGGCTGCGTCCATCATTAAATCCCTCACTAATCGAGACTGCCGAAACATCTACAAGGATAAGACAAATGCTTCCGAAATCTGGAGTGCACTTGTCTCCTATTTTGAAAAATCATCATTTTCCTCACGTTCAGCTACACGTGCTGCCTATCACCGCATTACGCATGATCCGCTTAAACCAACCAAAGTCTATCTTGATGCTTTGGATGATATGCGTGCTCGTCTTCAGGCACTACTCCCTTCCGGTGAAACAATCTCTGATAGTTATCACAAGGATATCATGCTCCAGAACCTTCATTCATCATTCGAGGCCTGGAAAAACATCTCTTCTCGCCCAACCTACTGGCGAGCCCAATCTTAAAACCTGCCGCACTGTTCTTGAGAGTGCTATGGTTTCATTTGACCCTGAGAAGAGAGCCAATGAAATTTTAGATGGGATTAATAACCCGTCTGAACCATCCTCCCGTGTAGAGGCTGCTCATGCTTATGCTACAGCTTTCCAAAAGGGAAGTAAAGGAGGAAGTCGGAATGGATCTGGTACTAGGGAAAGTTTTAGTGGTAGAGGGGGAGGAAGAGGGGGAGCTTCCAATGGAAGCGGCCATGAAGATGGACAAGGATTTATAGACAGTCGCGGAAATCGCTGGTGCGATATGTCTATGGATGGCTGTCACCGTTGTGGAGGTATGTCGCACAAGGCTTCTAACTGTGTCAAGGACATGCCAGAGGAAGTCAAGCACTGGTGTCTTAACCGCACATATGACACTGCGCACATCACTCACAATCCTCCCAATAACATCTCTTCACATTTCATTGCTCCTATTGATACTTATGGTTTTTCTGCTCATCCTACTTGTCCACCCTTTGAAGAGGAGGAGTATATTGATTTTCATGCTTGATTATATTTATAGCTTAGGGGGAGCTCTCTTTGTTTCGCAGAGGGGGAGTGTTGGATATTTATCCTGGGCTGCTCAATCGAGGCTGTGGACAAACACATATATACAAATGATGTGTAACTACAACCCTTGATAACAATCTAATAGTAGTCTTGAACCACCATCTCAGAGCCATCTCAGAGCCATCTAAGAGTCTAGGAGTCTTCATTAACCAACAACCATCACCATGATAAACAATAACATCTGTTCAACATTCCACAGCGCACGGCAACAAGCCCTCGTCTATGTTTGGGAAAGCACCCGTGCGCAGAAGAGCGCCGAAGAACTTGACAAGTTGCCGCAGCCCAGCTTTTTGCTTGTCTATGGTTGCGCTGTTTAGGATTTAGTAACTAAGTAGTTATGGCACTACTTTAAGAGTCACCTAACTACAAATATCCCTTTTGGGAATGTGGGTTAGGTTAGGTTAGGTTTAGTACATGTCTACTAGGAATTGGGATATTTAAGAAACTTCAAGTGCATCGGAGCCATCCCGCCTTGTAACTATGGGCATGTGGCTTGCTTAGTACTAGTAGCGGCGATTGCGTTGCTATCTTTTCTTACACAGGCGCGACATCCTATTCGCCTGAGGTCCGCCCACTGCCGTTGATCCCCGGTACAAAATTGGAGCTAAGTCTAGAATCCAGAGCAATGCACTGGGGTGCGACCGGCGCCCGTTGAACTCAGGCGCAGTCCATTTGCCTCAGCTCCGCCAAAGCACTGCCCCCTGTACTACCCGGCAGTTCCGCTGCACTTCCGATTCCTCCCGTTCCCTTTACATTTTCCTTTGAAACACTTTCATTTCTAGTATAATGTAGTACAACAGTGGTAGCTATACTACTTAATACTATGTACCTAAACAAATACACCAACAAATCATCAAATGTACCAACGAACGAAACAAACGATGAATGAAAAGAAATGAAACGTACCGTCAGAGGCCATGTCATGAAAATCCTGTAAAGGCAGAAGTGTTGGTATAAGAAACTCAGAGCGAAAGGAAGACTTACATACAAACCAAAAACGTAGCCACCTAAGAAGAACACTGTAACAAATCATGTTAGTAGGACAAACGATAAGATACAAGGGTTGCAAACGATGTAGCTGCGAAAAAGATCATCAGACAAGAGAAAAAATAGCTTAAGCTCTTGAGGAACTTGAAACTTGAGGATTTGCTTGGAGGTTCCTTGCTGTTTGTTTTGAAGCTTTTCACCTACAGAAGTTGATGATCTTGCCAGAGCAAAGAGGGTGCAAGGGTAGACACGTTGACTGTTTGAGCTGGCAGATGTTGAGAAAATTATGAGCTTCGAGTTTTGAACGCTTGAATACTCGTGGGCACTGGAGCTTGAACATTTGAATGTGCGCGTTGAAAGTTAAAGACTTGAAGACGAAGTTCAAGTTCAAAAAGCAACATTAATGTCACGAGACTCACTCAAACATCATCACCAGCCCGACCAGCGGAGGCAAAAACTCGCGACGCGCTCGAATCAAATTATAAGGTGTAGTACAAAGCAGTATTTGATGCTAATATATCTATATATTGTGGCACAATGCCAACACACCGCTGCCAGGTGCACCAGCACTTCAGAAAGGTTGGTTTTGTGTGTTGGACAATGGACTCTGAGAACTCAAATTCATCTGTGCGGAATCAGGACAAGGACAAGGACCTATGAAACCCCGTTTGTCAAAGTTAACAAAGTCTTCAAGTAACCTAGAGAACGACAAAAGGTGAGCCATAGAAGCAAAAACAGAACGATGGCAAAACCCACTGCTTCCAGCCCGATGAACGTTGTATTCTTTAGAGGATTCTTCACGTTCCAGTCCAGCTGGTGTGAAAAGATAGCTGTTATGCTCGTTCCAGCGTTTGGAGGTATTCCCAGAAGTATCGTCGCAGTAAAGCCAGATAGGAAAGGACAAGCATTGAGCGCCATTTGCACGTCCTCGCCAGGGATTACCGAGGCATGGGTCTGTCGAAGTCCATGGTTCTAGCTTTGGGGGGGTGGTAGACAGGTCAACGACATCTATACATATTTCTAGTTGAGATAACACAAGACGCTGCCACACGCAAGAGGACAAACCTTCAATTTGGGCCACATCTATGAGATAGGGGTAGTCTTTGATGCTCTTCACTAGCCGGGGAAACGATAAGAGGAATTCATCTTCGCTGACAACAATTTGTCCATCCCCTTTGACAACACACCAGGTGAGCTTACCCTCTCTGCGGCGAACTTTCTCCATCTTCCAACAGTATGCGTAGAAACGACCTTGGCGCCGGAACCATCGATGTGGCATATATACTTGCCCAGAACGCAGCATGCAGGGCTCGAAAATATAATAATCTTCTCCATGAATATGAGCCATGGGTCCAAGTTGGTCATCGGGAACCTCGTTAAGCCAGCGTGCAAATTGCCGAGCTTGAGAAACATTCTTCGCAGTGCAATCTTCTGGATAGAATGAAAGCTTTTCCCGAACATGAGGGTTGGCCATCTCCTATTTCTAAAAGTTCAATAGGATTATGTAGGTAAAATGTACCAATTACCTGAGAAATAATATCCGCCAAGCTATTAACATAGTAAGTGTGCCCCAAAGCTCCCTTGTACTTGAACGTCTGGATGCCATACAGCTTTTGTAAATGGCTGTCAAGATCCTTCATGGTTTTGACAGAGGTGGCGTCTTGTACACCGTTTATCTTCAGGAGGTGTAACGCCTCCGCCTCTCCATAATCACCACTGACCGTATCCGGTGATACGGTCATCCTAGACACCGCCGATAGACCAAACGGTCTATCTTATCTTTCTATTTATTATTAATTATATAATAAATCTGTTACTATAAGTATCGTACAATTACTTAAGAGTCTAGTTAGTCTTTTACACCGTCGTACACACAATAGTATCCTATTTGTCGTGTTCACCGGTGTTCCTAAGGACTTTGCCCATAGGGCGCGTTATAAGGAGCCATACAAACAATTCAAGTTGTCGGACAGAGAAGACTGAGCGAGGAAGGTGCATTAAGACGTCAAGGGTACAAGCCTTGAAGAGAGTCAATGGTTTTGATATTTAATGCAGAAACTAAATCTTGTAACTTACTGTTCTGTTAGGCCAAGGAAACCATTCACAAGAGGAGTGTGGTCTGAACGTCCTTGTCTATTGAGAAGTCCATCGAAAGGATTAAAAGCATCAGACTCTAAAGTATAAGTGTTGTAAATAATAGACCCACCCTATTAATTCCCAAAAACCTTACCTCTGGTATCGAGGTTGAATTCCTTGGAAATTGCATCGTCACTACAGTCTGATTTTTCGAGGCCAAATTCATCATCAGAGTTGATAGCATCTGGCCCATGCTCAAAGATATTGAGCATGTAACCTGTCAAAGTTTGAACGGTATCTGCTTCTTTGTCTCCTGAGAATTGAGGATTGAGCTCATCAAGCTCGTCCCTACTGAGCTCAACTGATTAACCACTTCAGGAGGAGAGTTGCTAATAAAATCTGAAAGAGGGGTAGTGGCTCTGCTGGCGTTCTGGGCTCACAAAACGTCTGCATCAAACGGGTCAGAGCAAGGTCTGATACACCACGGATAGGAACGGCAGGTGGAGAAGGAGCGCTGTTCAGGGGAGGTAGGCAACAAAGGTTTTGAATGTGCTTGTGGGTCTTCTCATGCTCCTGGGCATTATATGGCGTCTGACCTATATTATGTCGGCAAATTATACAGTAGACACGCCATCCCTCCCCTCCAACTCTATACGCCAGACTGAAGAAACCGTTGAGAAATTTATTACTAAAAAGGGAAAGATTTACCTCTTTCATCATCAAAGCCTTTGGCGGCAGCTTGCTGCGATACGCCGGCATTGGTTATCACTGATTCTGGCCAAAGTGTAGCAGTGCTGAGTATATTAAGTGATCCAGTATTAACGTAGTACAAAAGAAAATATATCCTGAGGATTGTCTGACGATTTGAAACCCGGTCTCAAGTTCTTGCCTCAGCACCAAATTCAAATTAGACCGGGTTCAACCGGGGTTTTTCATCCCAAGCCGCACGGGAGGGTTTCGCCGTGTATAAGTTTCTTAGTTGATTGCGATATCAGACTCAATCACACGATGCCGTTGTAGTCTGCTGGTCAGTTTGGTCAGTTCCGCTAGTCGCCCATGGCAATGGGCTAGCTGATGGATAAATTACGAGGGCAATTTATTGCAGAGTTTCTGTTCTGAAAGATCGGTACCTTAATTCTGTTATAGTAATTACTTCCGCTGTAATATATCCTGATTAGGAGAAAAATGCGCTGATCGCATCTTCAATTCGGCCCACAGTACTATAGTAGACAGTAGTAGTACTTACTATAAATTATCAAGTACTGTGGATATTGTGTTGTATGACAGTGGGAGAAGGGATGTAATGGGAAATTGAGTTTGAGACACCATATCTGCCTGGATACTGTTGATGGTGAAAATTGAAGATGAGGAACAATGGTAAAGTTTACACTTTGTTGGAATTATGTGGTACGATGGCAGCGACGCCGCTAAATGAACTCGCTGAGTTTCATATGCAGAATGGATGAGGAGAGGTAAACCCAAAATATTATGGTCATTGAGCAACTACCAGCATGATAACAACCTTCCGGGAGCGGGCATTTGCTAGCATAAGCCATAAAGGAAGCAGATAATACTAACTCTCCAATGCTTTAATATCAGTTTTGAAACTTGGG
>JADNRY010000756.1:0-27747 GCA_015501585.1 Rhodocollybia butyracea
AACAGAGGCTACAAATGGCTGATTGGGATGGGATGAGAGCAAGAGCTCTAAGCGGTCCACATTGAAAGGAGTCTCTACTTTAATGTAAGGAGCCATAGCTCGACATGAAGGCGGATTCCAAGGGTAGGGAGACTTTCTGAAGGCTCTGCAAACAACAGATCTATCTTGACAAGTAGAGAGCACAGTTCATCACCTTGGTGCACATGAACTCTCTCTGCTTTGTCCACACTCAGTCTGACAGGTTATAGAGCACAGTTCATCACCTTGGTGCACATGAACTCTCTCTGCTTTGTCCTCATCCAGCATGCTTCAGTGTCTCTCTTTTGGCTTACAGACTATTTGAACAAGCTGAACCCCAGCTTCAAAACACATTTTATCTCTTGTTAATATCATCCTTTGCTGTTGAGCTATTCACAGTTCGAGTTGCAGCCTACAATGTGACACATCATTGTCACATGACTTTTGGGATATCATTCTGACAGGAATTTTGAGGAGAATCCAATGGAATTTTTGCCGAGGCCATTGGATGAGCCATTCACATCATATGATCACTTTGATCCATTCAAAGTCTGACATCCTTGTATCAACTCCAGACAGTTTTTTTCTGTCAGTGGTTCTAGGACATGTCTGGTATCATTATGAGCGGTCTTTTTAATGCGAATCCAATGGTGCAAAAACTATAGGATTTGAGTCACCGGTTCCCAAGATATCACAAGTTTAATATTTGACAGATGTTTGGAGCAGTGTGTATATCAGTGGTTGGCTCCCACAGGTGCCAGAGTCCTGTGCAGAGGCCTGTGGTCGTCAGAAAAGCCTCTGAATCGCATTCCTGCTCCTTCCTTCCCTTCCCCCATCATATCCCTTGTCTTTGGTGGTTGGTAAGGACATCTGTCCCCTTTCTACAGCTCTGATAGCTCAAACATCATCTCTCAGCACTTCCTACATCTGCACAGACCTTAGCTCTGCTCACAAGAGTCTCAGATACAGGAATTGGTGTGCCTTTTTCTCTGATCTACTGATCTTTCACTGAACAGAGCCCATAATACATCCATAGCAGATCTACACACATCTAGAACCTCTCAAGTTGACCTAGTTGTTAGATCTTGGATATCGGGCTCTCAGTGCGCTCAGACTACCTATATTATCTATGTACTATGTACTGATTGATATTTGGCTTAGATCTTGCTTGATCAAGCCAATTTTTTGTCACCCTCCCTCCTCTCCCTTTATCTCTGTAATTGTACAAACCAATGTATGTTCTATTTGTTTCTTCTTTAGCTCATTGTCTAGTATGCTTTTTTATACCTACTCATGTAACAGTACATAGCTCTTCATGATCCGCTTAATTTATGGGCCTGGGGCCTGAGTTTTGGCTAACTTATTCATTACTGAGTGACAAAAGGCATAGGTTTAAGAGTTGATTGGATCTGAGGATTGTTCAAGAGATGTAGAGGAGGTGAAGGCAAGGGAGGTGCAGAATAAGTAGAAGAGATACTGGGAGGAGTGATATGAGATGAATGAGATGAAGAAGACCATAAATAACCCCTTCTGAAGCGAGGTGCAGGTGTTAGATCACTGTCAGCAGTCCTCTTAGTACCTGCTAGTGATCTAGGACCTTTGAGGGCGGTTTCTACTCTGATTTCGACGTCTTTCAGTGAGCTTTGAGTAGCATGATTGACTGTTAATGGCTCTGTGGGCTTCACCACACTCACTGCAATAGCCATGTTTCCTGTTATTGCTACAAGGGTCTGAGCACCTATCTTCATTCCACAAGATACAAGGTGTATCATGGCGCTTAAGAAGGCGATTTTGAAGTGGTAGAAGATGAAGAAGGAGCAGATCTCTTCTTAGAAGTGGTAGAAAGCATCTCCTTGAGGACAATGAGCCTAAGGCTCTCAGAGTTGCTAAGATCAAAGGGTGTATTGGAGGCCTTTTGGCGAGCCTCTCTATCCACCTGATGGCCATAGATGGATCATTGGGAGTAACTCTGAACAGCTCTTGAATCTGAGCTTTATAGGCAATAAGCTCACTCTGCCTGTTAGGATAGATCTTGAGCAGAGGAACAAGCCAAGCCTCAAAAACTCGAAGCCACTGTGACTCAGTAGTGACTGGGAGGCTCTTAATAGACTGCTCTTTCCTAACCAGCTTAAACTCTGTACCAAAGTCCTTGCTATCATCATAGAGGAAACTGAATCCAGTGACTGCAGCATGGATCTTCTCAAAGTCCACATACTTGTCCTTGATGATAAGGCGAAGTAGGGACTGAGGGAGTGGCTCAGCAAACATCTGAGCTGAAAGGAGACTAAGTGTAGCATCCACATTGCTGTCCAGAGTGAACTGGAGGCGAAGATCCCAGGTGCTCTGTACATGAGAGGGCATAGGAGATGTAGTAGTAAGTTCTGCAAGGTGAGGAGCAGCTTCCAGAAGCGAAACTGGAAGGCCAGAAGGCACCTTGGAAGTAGAAGAAGCAATAGGCTGGGCAAAGGATGGAGCCACAGCTTGAACAGTACCAGAGTCTGGTTGTTCATTCTCAATCTCATCATCTGCATTGACAGCAGCAAGCAGGGCTTCATTCTCAGCAAGTTCTGTTGAGGAAACTGCACTTGTTGAAGTTAAACACACTGGAGCGCCCTTCAGCTAACCCAAGCAGTGTGATACCCGTCTTAGTACAGCGTTGTTATGCTCAGTATAACGACTATAGTGTTGTACTAATAGCCTTATAGTTCCTCAGTACTCCAATAGACAGCAAACAATGAACTGAATCAAAGATATGTGAATATTGATTTGGACTCTTTCTAACTAAGTAAGGAATAGGTATTTGTTTGGTTCTATTTGTACTGAAACGCATGAGGCGTGAAAATGGGTGTCCACAATTGTGCGCGCATACATATTTTCAACAGTCACCACTCAAACTGAAGAAATAACTCTAAAACTAAGTAAACTAGGCAAAATAGTGAACTAGAAGGAATATGAAGAATGTAATCAAACTTTACTATAAAAGTATATACTTTAGAGATAGAATATGTCGTGGGAAGGTGATTAGGTAAGCAGATGTGTGACAGCACTATGTACACTCAACACAACCCCCTGATGGAACACTTCTGCAAGTCCATCACACACACAACCCCCAACAATAGTGTTTCCTTCAAATTAAGGAAGGGATGGTTTCACAAGTCAATCAAAGATCGGAACTTTTCCACCTTTGGTTTGGCAAGGGCCTTTGTGAGCAGGTCAGCTGGATTATCCTCAGTGGGCAGATAAGAAGGTAGCAATTTCCCATGTACAACTTGTTCTCTGAGCCAGTAGAAAGTTCTGTCAAGATGCTTCATTCTGCCATGATGTTCTGGATTCTTGGCAACTTGGATGGAGGATTGATTGTCGACATGGATAATGGTAGGAGAGCCAACTTTATACCCAAGCTCAGTAAGGAGAGAACGAATTGCCAACACTTCTTTGCCCACTGCATTGGAAGCCACAAACTCGGCTTCAGTAGAGGATAGAGTAACCACAGGTTGTAGTTTACTACTCCAGCTAACAGCACCTGATCCAACCTTTATGATGTATCCAGTAGTTGACTTCCCATTGTCTTTGTTACCACCCAAGTCTGAGTCACTAATAGCAGTGATCAGGTCGGGGGCATCAGGATCTGGCCCTAATTCCAACTCGTAATCAATAGATCCCTTCAAATAGCGCCACAAGTGCTTTACAGCAATCCAGTGAGCATGCCCAGGATTAGAGTTGAAACGGGTCAAGAGACCACATGCATAAGCAGTGTCAACTCGAAGGATCATAGCCAAGAACAATAGGGAGCCAACTGCCGACATGTAGGGGATGTTGATCATCTCTTCTTTCTCCTCTGGTGTTTGTGGGCAGTCATCTTTGGATAGTGTAACATTGGGATTCATGGGAGTGTGAACAGGTTTAGAGTCCTGCATGCCAAATTCGTCTAATTTTATACCAGGCTTCAAAAGGAGTGACATCTGGAACAGCAGACGTTGGGCATCGATTTAACACATAAACAAGCGCAGCCAGGCATTCAGCCCAAAATGTCTTTGGTAAACCCGATTCCAGTAGCATAGCAGTCAGTAATTCAGCCAATGTCCGGTTAAGCCGTTCAGCAACTCCATTCTGCTGAGGTCGATTCCTGGTTGTCCGTTGTACTTCAATACCCTCGTGCTGTAAGAACTGTTCAAATTCCTTGGATATAAACTCGCCACCTTTGTCATGTCTGATCTTCTTGATCTTTTTACCAGTAGAGTTTTCCGCCCAGGCCTTAAACCGCTTGAATGCACCAAAAGCTTCACTCTTCTTTTTAAGTAGTACAACTGCTCTGAAGCGTGATTTGTCGCAGATAAAGGGGATCCAGTAGCGGTAGCCAGAAGGCGAGATTACACCAGTATCATGTACATCCATATGAACAAGTTCTAAAATTTCAAAAGCACGAGTTTCACTGCTAGGAAAAGGGTTGGCATGCATCTTTCCACCAAGACATGGTTCACATACTGGGTCTGGCTTTGCACTAGAATCGAGTTTAAAGCCCTCAACCAACCGATTTTTAGACAGCTTGCTAACATCACTCAGATTGTAGTGAAAGAAGCGTCTATGCCACAGCTCAAGATCAAGAGGTAGAGTCGACCCAGCATGTGCACATTCAGCTTCTGTACTAACAGTATGTCCATTAAGATAACCAACAGATTTATTATTAACTGAAGCAGTGAACAGGACAGAACCATTAAGTGAGAACTCCATAGTATCTCTAAGAATTTGTACAGTAAAGCCTTTGTGTTTAGTCAAGTAAAGAACTGAGAGGAGATTATTATTAAGTGCAGGGACATGTAATACTCTAGAAAACAAAACATCTCTAACTTCTTTGCCATTAACAACAGGGGTAAATAAAACTTCGCCAATGCCTTCTGAATACACTACAGTATGATCTGCAAGACGAATAGGGACTCTGTGAGGAGTGTAATTTCGAATCCAGTGTTTATGAGGTGTCATATGAGAAGTGGCGCCTGTGTCTGTATTCCATTCCATAATATCAGCAAAATGTGAAGAAGAGAGTCCATTAAGAGTACTTGCACTAGCACAACCAGCATTTTCCAAAACTCCTTCAGTATCCACCTCTGTAACCTTGGCTTTATTGGCTTTAATGCCTTTCTTTTTGTTAGGATGACTGGGACAGTCTTCCGGCCAATGTACACCTTTGATTCCACAATGGGCACAAAAGTTTCTAGGTTCACCAACCCTAGGTGGAAACTTGTTGTTTCCATATCCACCTTTCTTCTTCTGTTGAGCAACTTGTGCTCTATTGACAGACTGCTCAGCATGAGCTTGATTCTGCTGTTCAGCAAGGAAAGCAGCAAGAATCATGTCTTTGTCAAGATTGTCCTGCATAAGCAGGTTGGATGATAGATGTTTATACTCCTCAGGGAGTGCATGAATGAGAGCCATAGATTGAAGCTCAGAGTCAAGTGAGTCCAATGTGAAGCCAGTGGATCCAGAGACAATAGGAGCAACAGTGGGTCGAAGATTTTGAATGTCAGCCATAGCAGCTTCCACTCTAGAGGCCATGTCCATGAGAGATTCTGTCGGAGATTTGAAATTGGCAAGATAATGACATCAGCAATATAAGGGCCTTATCTTGACATGATATGAGGTAACCCGATAACGATAATGAAGTCGGCCCAGTTATATGAACCTGTTAGTCCTATAGTAGCCGCGCCCCAGTTGAGACGGGCCTAAAGTATTAGTCAGATATGTGTACTGCCACCGCCGGTCCGTACAGCCTAGCCAGCACCAATTTAACTTTTTTACAACTTATGCTGTCGACAACCTCATTCACGTCCACGGAAGGCGTGAATACAATAAATTTCATTGTCAAAAAGCTTATTCCGAAGTGAAAAGATGGATTACGCCTCGTTCAATGCAATTCTATACCCAAAATACTAGATCTCGAAGATGTATTTGCTACCGACGCAACTGGAGGCAGAAAGTCTGCCCTTTTCGGTGTTCCCATCCTTATTCATCGCAAAATATCACAAAACCCTAACGCTTACCCCGTATTCAATGTTTCTATTCGCCCGAAGCCTGCGGGAGTTGTACTTAGGTTTAGCGAGCAATGTGTGTGTGTGTGTACTGAAGCCTTTCTGTCATTTGTGAACTAATCATCTCATTTTTAGGCTTCACTCGAGCTAGAATCAGAGTTCGTCAACAATGAACTCAATGGCCTTCCCTAAGCGATCTAATCTGGCCATCCTAAGCTTATGAACAGATGGTAGCAACTGTGAAAAGGCTGAAACATCCGGCCGCTGATGAAAGTAGGGGTGTTGAGGCATTATTTGGTGTAAGAAGAGCATAATTCAACGTATTGGAAGGAGTTGAAGGAATTCTGGGAACAGGAAGGGGTTCTGCAAATCTCGAGGTGCGGCCACGTTTCCAAGTGGGTACTAAGCCTTCTAGTGATGCAGCGGTTACTATAGATCCATTTACACTCTCTTTACTCCCTAGGGCCCTATTCCTAACATTCTCCTTGCCTCTGACCTCGTGCACTAAACGGAAGGGTGATGGATATTGGTGGCACTAAACAATGTGATTCGAGTGTCAGTATTCGTAGTTTTCGGTAGTTTTTGGTGACAGATTTTATCGGTGAACAGCAAGGTGACAGCGAAAAAAAGTTTTATTGAAATAACGTGTAAAATGCGTGCAGGAGAAGCTTGGTTGGTGGTAGGAAACGGATGTAAAATAAGCGCGTCGAGGTGGCAGTGCTCAAATCTGACCAATCTTTTTGGCGCGGCTCAAGACCCCCGTGGGAACCTGCAGACTCTATATACACACATCCATATGGATCGTCAGTGTATAACGAGTCTGCTTATAGGAGACTATGAACCTGTCCCATTCCGATGGCTCCCAAGGCCTATAGTTTGTGCAGCAGTTAAATAAATATCATCCCACCTGTCCGTAACAGTTAAAATACATGTATTCCACTCGTTCTACTACCTCTGTAAGAACCATCAAAAAGATGGTAACTTGTCAATAACTCGTGATGCACCGGCTGCTCAAGTGATGAGAAATTGTCAGTAGTTGAGCTTGTGATGCATGTGAATGTACTAATCACACCAGAAACTAAGCCTAGCATATGTACATAGTCTATTTGCTACGTTAATGTTGAAGCTGAACGCACATCAGGGCCCATAAGGTCCATAAGTGGCCATCAGACCGTCATCTTATCTGACCGACCTTTATTCATATACGCCCTTATCAATACCGTATCTATAATGGTCATTATATTGAGATATCGGGCCTTATCGCCGGTTCTTAAAAGTTCCGACATCATCAGCCAGCTTTGTGATAGTGAAGAGTGCATTGTAGGCATTAAACCTAGCACCAGGCTTCTTTGACACATGCTGTTTCTCTAGAATGCTCCACATAGCAATGGGATCCTCTTGGTATGCTTTAATAGGCACCTGCTGAGGCGAGCTGACAGCAAGAAAAATCAATCCAGCAGCCTTTTCAGCTTTAATTTCCCACTTGTCCAACAGAGCTGGATCTGAGGGCTTAGCCTCTTTGCCAGATACTAGTCTCCATAGGCCTTGAGACATCAGAGATGCCTTCATATTACCAACCCAATCATTGTAGTTGTCCTTGGTAAGAACTTTGAAAGATGGGTTGGAAGTGGTAGAAGTGAAAGACATAGTGATAATAGCCAACTGAGCCAACAAGCCAACTGAGCCAATTGATAGTGTAGAAAGACAACAATAGTATAGAACTATTGAGGAGCGCACAAGTAAAGAGGTAACAAGAACACAACAACGAAATGCACAGTTAGAACACGGGGCCCATAACCTGTTGGAGGAAACTGCACTTGTTGAAGTTAAACACACTGGAGCGCCCTTCAGCTAACCCAAGCAGTGTGATACCCGTCTTAGTACAGCGTTGTTATGCTCAGTATAACGACTATAGTGTTGTACTAATAGCCTTATAGTTCCTCAGTACTCCAATAGACAGCAAACAATGAAATGAATCAAAGATATGTGAATATTGATTTGGACTCTTTCTAACTAAGTAAGGAATAGGTATTTGTTTGGTTCTATCTGTACTGAAACGCATGAGGCGTAAAAATAGGTGTCCACAATTGTGCGCGCATAGATATTTTCAACAGTCACCACTCAAACTGAAGAAATAACTCTAAAACTAAGTAAACTAGGCAAAATAGTGAACTAGAAGGAATATGAAGAATGTAATCAAACTTTACTATAAAAGTATATACTTTAGAGATGGAATATGGTCGTGGGAAGGTGATCAGGTAAGCAGATGTGTGACAGCACTATGTACACTCAACAATTACTATGTGGAAAATCCTAGAGAAGCAGCATGTGTCAAAGAAGCCTGGTGCTAGGTTTAATGCCTACAATGCACTCTTCACTATCACAAAGCTGGCTGATGAATCTCTTATGGATATGGCTAGTAGAGTGGAAGCTGCTATGGCTGACGTTCAAAATCTTCAACCCCCTGCTGCTCCTGTTGCCTTTGGATCCACTGGGTTCACATTGGACACTCTGGACTCTGAGCTTTAATCAATGGCTCTCATTCGTGCACTCCCTGAGGAGTATAAACATCTATCATCCAACCTGCTTATGCAGGACAATCTTGACAAAGACATGATTCTTGCTGCTTTCCTTGCTGAACAGCAGAATCAAGCTCATGCTGAGCAGTCTGTCAATAGAGCACAAATTGCTCAACAGAAGAAGAAAGGGGGCAACTCCAACTGGAAACCTAGGACTGGGGAACCTAAAGGTTATTGTTCTCGTTGTGGAGCAAAGGCACTCCACTGGACCAAAAATTGTCCTACTAAACTACAGAAAGGCATTAATGCCAACAAGGCCAAGGTTACAGAGGTGGATACTGAAGGAGTTTCGGAAAATGCTGGTTGTGCTAGTGCAAGTACTCTTAATGGACTATCTTCTTCACATTTTGCTGATATTATAGAATGGAATACAGACACAGGCGCCACTTCTCATATGACACCTCATAAACACTGGATTCGAAATTACACTCCTCACAGAGTCCCTATTCGTCTTGCAGATCATACTGTAGTGTATTCAGAAGGCATTGGCGAAGTTTTATTTACCCCTGTTGTTAATGGCAAAGAAGTTAGAGATGTTTTGTTTTCTAGAGTATTACATGTCCCTGCACTTAATAATAATCTCCTCTCAGTTCTTTACTTGACTAAACACAAAGGCTTTACTGTACAAATTCTTAGAGATACTATGGAGTTCTCACTTAATGGTTCTGTCCTGTTCACTGCTTCAGTTAATAATAAATCTGTTGGTTATCTTAATGGACATACTGTTAGTACAGAAGCTGAATGTGCACATGTTGGGTCGACTCTACCTCTTGATCTTGAGCTGTGGCATAGGCGCTTCTTTCACTACAATCTGAGTGATGTTAGCAAGCTGTCTAAAAATCGGTTGGTTGAGGGCTTTAAACTCGATTCTAGTGCAAAGCCAGACCCAGTATGTGAACCATGTCTTGGTGGAAAGATGCATGCCAATCCTTTTCCTAGCAGTGAAACTCGTGCTTTTGAAATTTTAGAACTTGTTCATATGGATGTACATGATACTGGTGTAATCTCGCCTTCTGGCTACCGCTACTGGATCCCCTTTATATGCGACAAATCACGCTTCAGAGCAGTTGTACTACTCAAAAAGAAGAGTGAAGCTTTTGGTGCATTCAAGCGGTTTAAGGCATGGGCGGAAAACTCTACTGGTAAAAAGATCAAGAAGATCAGACATGACAAAGGTGGCGAGTTTATATCCAAGAAATTTGAACAGTTCTTACAGCACAAGGGTATTGAAGTACAACAGACAACTAGGAATCGACCTCAGCAGAATGGAGTTGCTGAACGGCTTAACCGGACATTGGCTGAATTACTGACTGCTATGCTACTTGAATCAGGTTTACCAAAGACATTTTGGGCTGAATGCCTGGCTGCGCTTGTTTATGTGTTAAATCGATGCCCTGTTAGAGAATCAGGTGACCAGGATCAAGGAGTACCTTGTCCCAAATCAAGTGACCTTGAAACAGGAGGGAAATAAATGTTGACACTAGCTGGGATTGAACCAGCGACCACACAGTACTCTAGACTGGTGCTCTAATCAACTGAGCTATAGTGCCGATGGTTAGAGTATGGATGTTAAGCCATATATCACTATGAGGATTGTTAGTCACTCAACTGGCCCACATTCATGTTGTACTGAAGCGGTTAGTCTTAGTACTAGAATGATGTAACCAGGGTCCAATTGCTAATGCCAACATCTCCCAGGACAGTATAGGCTACTCCTGAGTCGTCTAAATGTACCTATTATACCAGGGTACAATGTCCTAGAAGCCTGTGGCCCACCCTGCCCTGGATGCTCTGATACTTATCCTCTAATTTCGAAAAAATGAGGGTTTTTGATGAGAAAGTTCAAAGATCAATAAAGACTGATCTCCCAGTGGCCATCTAAATATATCTGAGACTCAGAAAGGGTAGACAGCACATCAGGGCATCAGGGGATGAAAAGGATCACCCTTATCCATGCCAATCTGCATGTTATATCAAGCAATCTTTAGACTCAACACTTTTCATTGATTTCCTTTTCTGGGCATACAGCTTTGGCCTCATCCACTACAATCAAAGGTTATCCAAAAAATATTTTGCAATCCAGCCCCTTCCCACCACAGGATTGCCTTCATTTTAGGTGAGCAACCTATTCTGTCTATAAACAAAAGGTCTGGATGTCTACCACAAGCTATTGTCCTTAGGAAAAGAGTGTACACAGTTTGTGTGTTCAGTTTTGTCATTTCTTAATTGGGTAGTGAAAACAGCTTTGACCTCATCCACTGCAAAAGATTTGTCATTTTTCAAATAAGTAATGAAATCAGCTTTGACCTCATCCACTCCAAATTTGTCACTTCTCAATTAGGCAATGAAAACAGCTTTGGCCTCATCCACTGCAAAAGTTTTGAAATTGCCTAATTAAGAAATAAAAGTCTAAAACATAAAACCAGTTAAGGTGTTTGAAAATTGCCTTATTTGGTAATAAAAACAGCTTTGATCTCATCCACTGCAAAAATGGAAAAATTTCCTAATTTAGTAATTTTTAAATTGGCTTGGGTCATGACTTAGGCCAGGTAGGTCATGACCTAGTTCTCCCAGGTCATGACCTAAAAAAGTAGGTCATGACCTGAATCAGCTAGGTCAGGTAAGTCACATTCTTGCCTGACAACCCAGAACAGGGCACTGTGACTTAGCTTGATCTTGTCATAATCTACAGATATGTAAAAAATCCCAATAATCCCAATATGTTACTACACATTTCTTGTCATGATTCTATGATATTTCATTCTTGCTTATATTCTCTATCTCACCATCCTCCACTCTCACCCTACACCTCTTAAACTAACTATATATCCCCCTCCTAGACCATAACCTCCTCCTCCTAGACTATACCCTCCCCCTCCTAGACCATCTCCTCCCTCACCTAGACCATGCCCTGCCCCACCTAGGCCATATCCTATCTCACCCCAGGCCATGACCTACCAACCCCAGGAAAAGACCAACCTGACCTAGGTCATGACCAATTTTTTAGGTCATGACCTAAATCCCAAGGTCATGACCTAGCTGCCCAGGTTTTGCCTAGGTTTTTGGGTCTTTTTAGTAAGGTCAATGTAACAAAAGTGCAGACTAATAAGACCAAATATGTGGGTGACTGAAGTGATGGATGTATTATGGGCTCTGTTCAGTGAAAGATCAGTAGATCAGAGAAAAAGGCACACCAATTCCTGTATCTGAGACTCTTGTGAGCAGAGCTAAGGTCTGTGCAGATGTAGGAAGTGCTGAGAGATGATGTTTGAGCTATCAGAGCTGTAGAAAGGGGACAGATGTCCTTACCAACCACCAAAGACAAGGGAGATGATGGGGGAAGGGAAGAAAGGAGCAGGAATACAATTCAAAGGCTTTTCTGACGACCACAGGCCTCTGCACAGGACTCTGGCACCTGTGGGAGCCAACCACTGAATATACACACTGCTCCAACATCTGTCAAATCTTAAACTTGTGATATCTTGGGAACCGGTGGCTCAAATCCTTTAATTTTTGCACCATTGGATTTGCATTAAAAGACTGCTCATAATGATACCAAACATGTCCTAGAACCACTGACAGAAAAACTGTCTGGAGTTGATACAAGGATGTCAGACTTTGAATGGATCAAAGTGATCATATGATGTGAATGGCTCATCCAATGGTCTTGGCAAAAATTCCATTGGATTCTCCTCAAAATTCCTGTCAGAATGATATCCCAAAAGTCATGTGACAATGATGTGTCACACTGTAGGCTGCAACTTGAACTGTGAATAGCTCAACAGCAAAGGATGATATTAACAAGAGATAAAATGTGTTTTGAAGCTGGGGTTCAGCTTGTTCAAATAGTCTGTAAGCCAGAAGAGAGACTCTGAAGCATGCTGGAGTAAGGACAAAGCAGAGAGAGTTCATGTGCACCAAGGTGATGAACTGTGCTCTCTACTTGTCAAGATAGATCTGTTGTTTGCAGAGGCCTTCAGAAAGTCTCCCTACCCTTGGAATCTGCCTTCATGTCGAACTTGCACTAGCACAACCAGCATTTTCTGAAACTCCTTCAGTATCCACCTCTGTAACCTTGGCTTTATTGGCTTTAATGCCTTTCTTTTTGTTAGGATGACTGGGACAGTCTTCCAGCCAATGTACACCTTTGATTCCACAATGGGCACAAAAGTTTCTAGATTCACCAACCCTAGGTGGAAACTTGTTGTTTCCATATCCACCTTTCTTCTTCTGTTGAGCAACTTGTGCTCTATTGACAGACTGCTCAGCATGAGCTTGATTCTGCTGTTTAGCAAGGAAAGCAGCAAGAATCATGTCTTTGTCAAGATTGTCCTGCATAAGCAAGTTGGATGATAGATGTTTATACTCCTCAGGGAGTGTATGAATTCTCAGAGAGCCATTGATTGAAGCTCAGAGTCCAGAGTGTCCAATGTGAACCCAGTGGATCCAGAGGCAACAGGAGCAGCAGGTGGTCGAAGATTTTGAATGTCAGCCATAGATGTGCATACTGATCAGTGGTTACAATTGTAGTGCCATGCCAGGTATTCCGATAGCATAATACTAGACTGGCTCTCATCGGGAGTTTCGGACTTGCCTCTGTGATATCAATGATTTGGATTGCTGTAGAAGCATTAAGGGAATCAAGGTTGTTAGCAGGATAGCGTATGTTCTGCAGTGTCATTTGATGTTCTATTGACAAGGGTGCCAAAGAATATTCCCTTTATATTCTGTGATCCAAATATGCTGTGAAATTGATTGACAATTCAACAATTACTTGGGTGTTACTATGGATTTTCTGCCTTGAAAAGACAGTAGTTATTATTTGATTCCACACAGGGAGCAGCATCCATCGTTGCATTCAATATGGGATTGGAAAGTTTGGGCCTCGAAGTGACGGTTAACCCAATGCTCACAGTGGGAGTCAGAGCTCCGAGACATGGAGTGCTTGAGGGGAGTGAGAGCGACCACAATGCGACGTAAAAAGTAAACATTATCATTCTGTAGGATGACAGGATTTCTTTCACACATTTCAGAATTGATAGCTGAAAACACAATAATAGAAAATAGTCTGAATGAATGTGGATCATTATTTCCTACAGTGCTGCCGGATAGTATCGAATCTACCACAAAATTGCCTTTCGGTTCTTTGGTATTTTTCAACTCGCGTTATGGTGTTTCAAACTTGTGAGTGTCTCTATGTTGGATGACATAATCTGACACACATATGACTTGTCAAGTGTGTATCCAAATGATCTCCATTATAAAGGCATGATGTGAGACCTTACTTGGGGCATTCCTAGTAGATGTGAGACCTTTCCAGTTGGGCATTCTGTAAGAACCTTTGGAGAGGCTCTGGCACTTAAGAGATACAAGTGCATAGTTGATAACCATGGCCAGATAGCTCAGTTGGTTAGAGCATCTTGGGATTTCACCAGAAGGTCCTGGGTTCAATCCCCAGTCTGGACACTTTGTATAAATCATGACTTTAACACTCTAGAGCTAGGGCATCATGTGACTTGTGGGTTTGTCGAGCGAATCCGAAGTTTTGTTGTTGACCATTTTTCTGGCAGTCAAGCAACTTTGCAGGGGCGCTCAAGTAGTGATCAGTCTTCTAGCATCAGCAAAACATGGGTGAGCTGGCACCATTGTCAGGCACTCTACAGCCGTTTCCAGCGGCCCCCAGCACTGTACAGTGCTGGAAAGCGGCTTCCCATGCACCCATGTTTTGCTGATGTATGGCAGTAACTCGTATCTCAAAACTCCAAGTCCTAATTCTTCCTTCATCACAGCAAAAGTAAATGCAAATTCCCCATCCACTGACGCTGACACTCTTGAACTCCACTGTCACACCTGACCTGAATAAACTACCACTGCCAGTACCACCATCACCCATGACACCACTGGTCACGCCAGGGCACCTTCCACTTCCCACCTAAGAATGTTGGCAAGTTGAAGATGGAGTAGGAATCATGCCCGACATTCCATTCACCTGGACTTGGTCCCTCTTCTCCCGTTGCTATGTTACGGCTATCACTGCCATAATCTAGGAATCCTTTTACAGAAATCCTTGACAATCCGCAGCTTTGTTGAGTGTACATAGTGCTGTCACACATCTGCTTACCTAATCACCTTCCCACGACCATATTCTATCTCTAAAGTATATACTTTTATAGTAAAGTTTGATTACATTCTTCATATTCCTTCTAGTTCACTATTTTGCCTAGTTTACTTGGTTTTAGAGTTATTTCTTCAGTTTGAGTGGTGACTGTTGAAAATATCTATGCGCGCACAATTGTGGACACCTATTTTCACGCCTCATGCATTTCAGTACAAATAGAACCAAACAAATACCTATTCCTTACATAGTTAGAAAGAGTCCAAATCAATATTCACATTTCTTTGATTCATTTTATTGTTTGCTGTCTATTGGAGTACTGAGGAACTATAAGGCTATTAGTACAACACTATAGTCATTATACTGAGCATAACAACACTGTACTAAGACGGGTATCACACTGCTTGGGTTAGCTGAAGGGCGCTCCAGTGTGTTTAACTTCAACAAGTGCAGTTCCTTCAACAGGCTTTCCAAAGCTGCACATGCATGTGAACACTTATTTGTCTTTTTGGTCTGAACTTTCATCACTGCTGTTAACATTGAGAATAAGGTATCCTGACATGTCTTCTGCATTTTTTGTATTATCTATAACAATAGCCAAAACCATTGACCACCTTTACGAGTTGTTGTGTTCTAAAATGGCATAGTAGCAACTATAATGCCTTCCATATGAAGCCCCTTGTGGTCAGACACTTTAAATAACACTCGGTATAGCCAAAACCAGTGTATTTAACACAAACCATAATCACTGGGTCCCAGAGATAAAGATGAACTTTGTCGCTGGTCAACAGCATATAGAGATGCACAGACTTTGGCAGAACGGAAGAGCATCTTCGAAAAATATGGCATCCAATGGTCCTCACTTTGGCTGTTAGATTATTGGGATCCTACAAAGATGTTGGTCATAGATGCTATGCATTGCATCCTGGAGAGAGTTGTTCATTATCAATGTCACCATGTTCTCCAACTCGACAGCTCCGATTGTGAAACCAGCGTTGACGGAACCAAGTATGCTTTTGATTGGCCATGGATCCCATATGACCCTGAATATGTTCCCAGCCACCTACGGCTGAATCCAAAACATATATCAACAGTCGCAAAGGTTCAAGATGTCCTTTGTCTAGCAATTGAAGGAGACAAATCATTGTCATTGAATGAACTATGGACACACATTGACAGGGGTGGTGTTCTCGGCTCTCTGCAGTTTATTGCATTCACATTAGAGTTATCCACCACATTAGATCACATAGACCCAGCCATAACATCCCTGTATGTGAAACATGTGAGGAGTAAGTCCAAGAAGGATGCTGAAGCAATCCAGTTTCCAGCTGGGAGGCCTGCTTCTCAAAAAAACCACTTTATTGCTCTGTTACTAGACTGGGTGAGTATATATGTTCCTTTCACAGAGTACTATCTCAGCTGATGTGCCTTCCATCTTCAAGAGGCTCAAACAACCTCTTAGTTCTCTGGCCTTTCTTCTCCCAACTGGAACACAGGAAACTCTGAAGTATATTCAGAAGGTAATTTGAGAGACAGTCACCCCTTCATGGCTTAATTCTGTACCAAAAAATTTTGGTGATGTGAAAGCTGGGTCCATGAAAGCTGATGAATGGCAAACGCTAAGCACAGTCTTTCTACCCATCGCTTTTATCCATAATATGGGGTGATACTAATGGGTGCACCCCACCTGAGGACAACTCGGAACCAGGTTTTTTTACTGAAAGCACTTGATCATACCATGGCTCTTTTCCAAGCAACAATCCTAGCTTGCCAACATTTGATGACAACTTCCCGTGCTTCAGCGTACCGGAAATATCACGCTACCTGGGTGGAGGATTTAAAAACACTTTTTCCACATACTCGCGCAGGTCGAATGTGTCCTAATATCCATGCAGTGGGTCATATATATGACTTTCTCCTTCTTTTTGGACCAGTTATATCTTGGTGGTGTTTCCCCTTTGAATGCTTGATTGGTGCGATACAAAAAGTCAATACAAATGATCACATTGGAGGTATTTTTTTCATCCCTAGTAACTGCAGTGTTTTTGAGACTCAGTTACTTGTAGGTGTAATGGAGGCAACAACCATCAAGACTGTGACACGTACATTGAATATTTGTTGCTGGCTTTGTCAGCCAGACTATCCTGAAGCTATTAAACAGCTCAAAATTATATTTGACAAATGTTTTGTCCCGATAAACGCCATAAACCAGGAGGATGAACTTTGTCCCTTGAAGGGTGTGTGACATGCATATGCGAGATGGAATGGCGGAAATATTTCTCTGACTAGTATGCACCCAGGCAATGCAACAATCATATATTGGCCGTCACCGACTGAAAGACCTATTGGAGGTCAAATCCAGAAGATTCAAAATGTTGATGCCACCAGTGTTCAGATTCATGTTTGACCATATGAACATCTTCCGAGATCACTATATGACCCTTTTCTGTGATACCCACACTTATTAGCTACAAGTTATTCTTCAAAGCTGCAGGAAAAGGAGGATGTCATCAATGTAGATGATATCATTGCTCATGCGGCTCATTTTGACTTAGCTTATCCAGAGACTAAAGACTAAACAAAAATAAATTCCAGTCATACTCTTTAGCTCTAAAGACTTTTTTACACTTTAATACTGCATCAACTGACGTCCATGCAACATAGATCGATCCCCTTGAAGTCTCTTTGGCACCAAAACTTACTGAAGTCAGTCATCAGCTCCTATTCACAGATCCAACTGAAGCAAGATACCTCAAAGGTTTCTTCCCCAGTCGTGCAGGAATCCCTGGAGCATCAAGGTGTCAGGCAAGCGGAGTAGGTCTGGGGTGCATGTATCCATCTCTGCATAGAACTGATCCTGGAGATATACCAGAGTCGGGAGAGTGTCACAGACTGTAGAGCATGTGGCTCATTCTTGACCTTACCATATACAGATGATGCAGCCAACTCCAAAAATGTCATGCTCATAGGACTATCCACTGAGCCTCCTTGGTATATATTGCTGCAACTTCAATTGTTACTTCTGTCTTTGGTCACCTTGTAACAGGCATGAGAAATATCCTCTACTTACTTAAATTATTTGATGCCAGCTGCAGTGAAGTCTGCCGCGTCTGCACATGTCTTCCTTTTTCACACTTTTCTGTAACCTCCGTCTTCGCTGTATGTAATTGGATTCTTACCTCGGTGCAAATTACTGTTACTCCCAGTATTTGATATGGTGGTCAATTTTCTAGGACAGTTCATCTGTTTAATCTGATACTGCTACCTGCTATGACCCGGAATTTTTGGCTGGGTCTATTCAACTCAGAATATTTTTTGCGGAAAGTGTGTGGTGACTGTCAGTTCTTCATGTCCTCGACTGACAATTCTGTAGAGTCTCGTCAATGGAACTTTACGTATACTCTTTGAAAATGGCAAAGACTTCCTCTGTGGTTCAGTTTCTCATTGCTGTACAATGACAACAACTGTGTTTCCTTTTTGTGATTTTTTAATTTAATTTGCAGTATACCGATGCCTACTATATTTGCACATCATAGCTGTGGCCGGTTTTTCCACACTATGAGCGCATCAAGATTTTACCAGACACCCACTCACCTCAGAACTACTAAAGCAGACTTCAATGGTCAATTGTTATCGCAGCATGGATAGATTAATTTCTTCAGCAAAAACTGTCTCAGTTCAAGAAAAATGTCCATATGAAGAAGCCTTGGGAGGCAACACCGATACTTCTGATATCCAGATAAACTGGTCATAGGGATGACAGGGACAGCTGGATTCGAATGCTTAACTGAGGCATTCTGTCACCTCAAACTGGACTGATACTTCCTCTTTCTGATGCGCGGTACACAGTTTGGAGGCGCACTTGGGAAATATGTCCAGCTTATCTACTCACATCCTTGCAAAATCAATCGCAACAGATCTTGATATCCTGGGAATACTCACTTCAGATACAACTCTGATCTGCAGGTGGCTTACCTTCCCATCAATTCACAAACTCCACAAACTCTCCCCCCCAAAAAAAAAAAAAAAAACACCTTCACTTGTCCCCATACCTTGTGCCTTACCCCTCCCAATGTTTCCTGACTTCCCATCGACCAGCTTCATGCCAGTCTACGGGAGGCCACATCCAGGTTGAATATTGAAGAACTCAAACAGTCCGTCTGGGTGTGTTTGGAGGAGGGTGGATATGACTAAGCAGAGCTTGCTGTCTGTTCTTTACAAGCTTCAGGATGAGCAATCACGACTACACTAGTTCACTTGGAAGGATTCATAATATTTGGAGGATCATGCTTGTGCTTGTTGACAAGCATGACAGCACCAAGATTGAGCCGGGGAGGCATCGTTCTGCAATGGCAAGGAAAAAGACGGAGCTGGGGCTGATTATCCCTGCGAGTAGATGGGGTGGGATATTCAGTATTTAGTCCCGTTGACAAGGCTGGAGGGAGAAAGAGAACATTGGGGAAACTGGGTCTGCTGGCGCTCCATACATCCCATTTACCAGAATGGAAGCACCATTAGCACCATCACAGTCAATCTGCCTGGAGTTTGTTATTATGTGGTGTACAATCCCTTCTATGGTAGTGGCAAACCTCATGCCTCTGCATTTCCTGGGAGAATGAGCTCAGGGCATACATAAGTTGTAAGCCTGTAACATGGTCCAGTGGTGTTGCCTGTTGCCTGTATGTGATTTGATTCCCAACTACTGTTAAAAGATGTCTCCTCTGTCAGACCTAGCTTGAAATACGAGGAGATTAAGGACATCAATCGTGCTCATCTGATGTAAACAAATACCATGTACTCTGCTAGACCTTCCAAGGAACATGAGGGCGGTCTTTGAGACCCAGATTAGAATTTCCTTGTTCCCTGAGTGATGTGTTATTTGTTCTGACCTAACTTGGATTGAGAGCACAGACAATGGCCGTACGTGTCTTTGTCCTGGATGCACTGTTTGAGGTAAATCTCTTGTGTCTTTGCGAAGATGTACACTCAACTTCGCTACTACACCTACCTCTTTGATGGTGTGCGTGCAGTCAAGAATGCAGCTGGGACAGCTCAGCCGGAGAGCATTGCTCCTTCTGCCACTGTAAAGGGTGAAGGGGAAAATAATGAAACCTTCTGGGGCTAGGGGATTGGATCCAATCCCATGACAAGGCAGAAGGTCATCCCCAAAACAGGTTTGGAAGTCAATGAGGGCAACTCCAATGACTTCAATGTGTTACTCAGGCAATGTCAGTTTTTGTGTTCAACTTTGTAATTAATAAAGATAAAAAGATTTATTGACCCTCATTGGTCCAAGTGGGATTTAATGTTGAGTGTACATAGTGCTGTCACACATCTGCTTACCTAATCACCTTCCCACGACCATATTCTATCTCTAAAGTATATACTTTTATAGTAAAGTTTGATTACATTCTTCATATTCCTTCTAGTTCACTATTTTGCCTAGTTTTACTTAGTTTTAGAGTTATTTCTTCAGTTTGAGTGGTGACTGTTGAAAATATCTATGTGCGCACAATTGTGGACACCTATTTTCACGCCTCATGCATTTCAGTACAAATAGAACCAAACAAATACCTATTCCTTACATAGTTAGAAAGAGTCCAAATCAATATTCACATATCTTTGATTCAGTTCATTGTTTGCTGTCTATTGGAGTACTGAGGAACTATAAGGCTATTAGTACAACACTATAGTTGTTATACTGAGCATAACAACACTGTACTAAGACGGGTATCACACTGCTTGGGTTAGCTGAAGGGCGCTCCAGTGTGTTTAACTTCAACAAGTGCAGTTTCCTCCAACATTTAAACCCCTGACTTGTACAAACACATTGATATTGACCGCCATTTTAACCATTAGGCTATTGAACCACAAGTATCTTCTCAGATTTTGTGATTTCATATGCCAATCTGGTTTGACGCGGACAAAGTTACATCATCCCTCTTTGGTGTTTTTGTTCTTGAACTCCCACCACCTCTCATTGTTATATCTCACCTCTCAATGACGAGCCCCGTATCTATGTCCTCTCATACACAAAACTATCCATGGCGAGCCGAATATCAGAGTATGTGGATGCTGGAAGGAAGGGATGAATATTACAATGAAGGGTTTTGGCAGAAATTCTATGACCACTGGAAAGTGCAGGATAATCCCTTGTCTTCCAAACAAGACCAATTACAGATTGTCCCAGAGGGAATTTCCCTCAACACCTTTCCCCAGCTTACGGATATCTGTGCCGGTGCAATTCTCGTTTTGCCTGAGTACTGTGAAATGGTCCAGCGCATTGTAAAGGTTTACAACAATGAACCAAAATGTGCAGTGGTTGTTACTGGACAGCCTGGTATCAGTATGTGCTGGTGTCTATGCATGTACTGGTTTCTGACTGGATTCATTTTCTTAGGAAAGAGTGTATTATTATCCTACCTGCTTGCCATTCTGTTGAGCATTCCCATGGATGGCTCTCAAGATTCGGCAACGAGCCTTCGTTCCGCTCTCGTCTTGCTATACACCACTACATGCAAGTTCCTCTTCTATGATAGTAAAGCGTGGTTCCCAAACTCCGCCACGGACCCATCAGGACAACTCAACCTGAGTGCTTTACCCGAACCAAGCTCTGGTGTTCCTCGTTTGTGGGTTTTGATAGATATGGATGACAAAGAGGAACCTCGAGGCTTAGCAAAACAATCCACGGTCTTTCTGGTTCAAGCGGCCTTGCCTTGCCATTTTGCTACTTGGACTAAGACCAGGCACGCACTCTTCTTTGGACTACCACTATGGCAGGATCAGAGCATTTATCACGGGTACGAAGCTATTTACTCGGACACCAGATGTTTCACTGACTAGATGTTTCTTTTCATAGTTGGGAACTGCTTAGCACAAGACCTGACTTTGAGATGAAGATTGAATCCTGGATCAGAGGGGATGAGGACGCGACAATTTTCCCTGAGCACCAGAAGTTGTTTGAGGCAAAGGGAAAGCCAAACCACCTTGCATGAGCAATAAACCTTCTCCTAGAAGAAAGTATCAAGCTCTTTGGCCACTCTCCTTGTGATGTCTTTAGCTTTGTTTTAGACCCAACAAGTGCCATTGAGACTCACACATCCCTCATACATAAACAACCGCGCCCAGGGTCATGCTGTATTCTCAATATAGAATGACCTGGGGTTGATATTGCATCACCTTGTCAGCCTAAAGCAAGTGAAATCGGAAACTGGGTTGAACAATACTTTTCTTCTCAACTGGAAATCCCCTTACATTCATGAGCTAGCTGAGGCAGCTGTTGCTCAACAGAGCGAAGAGGAGAAAGCTGAGCTTTTTCAGCTGCTCAGTGAGGGGAGAACCTAGTCTTTTGGGTCTAGCATCTACGAGCCATATGTACACAACCTCCTTGCTGCAGGTGAAAAGCAACTCCTTTGGCTACAGCCGATGGACTCTGATTTTGGAGAGAACTGCCTGGTATGCTGCACTACTTCCTACCCATTCAAGGCATACCCGGAACTTCCTCGTACTCAAAGAAATAGGATAACATATTCATCTTTGCCTGCAATTTTGGATAACCTGGAACTCTGTTGTTACTATGTCCCCAAAGCAACAAACAATCCATTTTTCAGCTCCTTCTATTTCATTCGACAGGACACTCAAATAGTACTTCTCATATGAGGGACTTACTCTGGAGGGCAATGAGCTTGTTCAAGATATTGCACACACTCTTTGGCGCAAGTTTGAGAAACATGTTCTCATCTACTATATTCTTGTGGGTCCGGAGTTTATTCCTGAAAAGCAGCAAACATGGAAGATAGCTATGTCAGCGCGGCTTCCAGGAGGTAGATACTTCTACTTCAGTATTCCACTGCCATATGACATGGGTCAGTTGACCACTGCTGAAGGTCAGTTATGTGAAAGGGCAGATGGTGCCCAGACCTCAGTGAAGTGGCATTTTGATCCAGAGGCGGAGGTGACATCAGGAAAAGCCATTTTTGCCTAGGTGACCCCAGAGTGGCCTAAAGCAAACTAGGTGACCTATGAATCCTATGGCATCCTAGGAATTTGGGCTCGTCCCTTGCCAGTCAAGGCTCTTGAGGATTCCCTACGGTATCCTAGGCAAACCCAGGGCAAGCCTAGGTTTGCCCAGGTTTGCCCAGGTGTTCCCCAGGTGTTCCCCAGGTGTTCCCCAGGAGCACCTGGGCAAACCTGGGCAAACCTAGGCTTGCCTAGGGAATCCTCAAGAGCCTTGACTGGCAAGGGACGAGCCCAAATTCCTAGGATGCCATAGGATTCATAGGTCACCTAGTTTGCTTTAGGCCACTCTGGGGTCACCTAGGCAAAAATGGCTTTTCCTGATGGAAGAGCTATGTTGAGGAGATCTTGGATATCCTACCAGGTACCCTGTCTCCTTCGGAGGCGGGTAATGCTGTTGAGTCATTTGTTCAAATGTTTTGTGAGACATTCATGCTGTTTCCTTTGGACCCTCTGATTACCCTTCCTCATTCAAATCCTCTTCCTGCTCCAGCTACCCTCTTGTCTCAAGTACTTCCCAAGTGCTGTAACTCATCATCACCTTTGCAATCTGCAAAGAAGCCATGCACTGATCGGTCTTCGTCTTCACACAAGGCATTAACTAGTTCTTCACTGGCATTGGCGAGTTCTTCAGGAACGGATAATTGAGTTTGGGATATATATACTAATCATGATCGTTCTTTGTATCACACTGGCTTGTACAAATGACATGGTTAGCTTGTATTTTTTTTGAGTTTGTATTTTTAATCTATGCATATCTCTTTTGTAACACTTCCTGTTCCGTCTTTATTTTTACTTTTTGTTCAATAAATAAATACATTGTTTTTAGGCAATTAAATTCTTGATGCAGTAATACACAGTTGAGAAGAATTCTCCACAACGGTGGCCTGTGGATGCAGTGCGAGATTCATTGAACATTACTAACTCCTCTGTGGAGCGGGTAGGGTGAAGTCTGCATCAATGGGAGCCTCAGTAGCCTTATATTCTTTGTATTCACCACCAACCTCATCATTTTCTCAATAACTATCGGTATCGGTTGGACAGCAACAATCTCCGCCTAGAAGGTATGTTCTGCACAGAGCAGGCATTGACAAAGGAGCACATCCAATGTCTTGATGACACCGTTTGAGAAACTGGCAAGAACTTTTGGAGCACACACCACGATCTTGCACAAGAGAGTCTGGGAGCTCGAGAGAACAAGGGGGTCTTATGACTCCCTTCATAGCCATGTTGACATGCTTGAGCAACCATTTTAAGTTTCGCAGTTGCTCCTGATGTTCCTGTTTCATGCGGGCTACCCTCTTACCACCACTGGACCAGATACCTGGTGCCAGCATTTCACCAGCATGCTCCGAAAATTTCAAGCACCTTGCACAGGGTGATGATACTCCCAGGCATGTCTCCTCCCTCTCCTCTACTCCAGTGTTTTACTTCTCCTCCTGCGCGGTCCAACGAAGACTTACTGGCTTCACCCCTCCAGAATGTGTACTATCTACAGACTTAGGAATTACGCAAACTAAAGTGCTCTGAGAATTATGCCATGCCGTGGTGCACGCAACAGAAAAATTTGCACCAAGAAAGAAACAGAATATACGCGCAAGCGCGTTTTTGATTTAGCCTATATACAAGTACTATACTAGATGGTCTGTGAGAAGACCGCTACAACAACATCTGTGCACAGCTACTAAAAATACATAAAATAATGGGCATTAGAACCCAGGTACAGCCCACACGAGATAAAAAGGAACCAAAATAAACAGCAAATGTCTGGCCCAAGCCAGCCCCCAGTTCCACGAAAGATAGATTCAAGCCAAAAAGACTTCAAAGGTGTGGAAACTTGATTACCTAGGCGCTGTTGGACCTGCTACATGATGCCGCCAATCCTCCTGCACACCAAGGTATGACTGCCAGGTCAGGTGTAGAAAGGGTCTCCGGTAAAGGAGTGGCAGGTGAGGCAGGTGAACCTGTTGCAGTGGAACCCTGTGGCTTGCGGAGATCCTCTGCCAAACCAGGAGGAAGTAAGGATGGCAAAGGTGCTTCAGCAACCCGGAGATCTTCGGACTCGACAACCGCGCCATGAGTAATAAAGGCAATGAACTGCTCAAATTTAGCAGTGGTGTTGAATGTGGTTGGAGAGTCCCAGCCAAACAAGGAGGTTAGGAAGGCCCACTCTCCTAATGAGATCGCCTTAGCGGGATGCGTTCAGAGCATAGCCTGCATAAACACGGCTGGAGAGGTAACCTGCGAGCGGAGGGTTTGGAACTCCTGCAGGAGGTTGTCGGTCAATGACTGGCACAGTGCAATAGACTGCTCACGGGCCTTCTGTACCTGGACAATGATATCCATCTGCTTCTGCAAACCTAAAATGTAGAAAATAAATAAGCAAAGGAAAAGGAATCCTGAGTAAAAAGAGACATGCGATCCTTGGCTGCTACCAACTCAGGAATAGACATGTTGTCAGAACATGTACAGTGCTTATTGACACAATTCTTGCAATGACCTGCCATCTGTCGCTTGCCATCCCTGTCCTGCGCGTAATTGCATGTGTCCAGCATGTCGCAAAGGTAACACTGCAGACAAGCTAGGGCGCGGGGGTCAATCTAAGAAAGAGGTAAGAATAACCAGAAAACACAACAGAAAGCATGAAAGGAATCATACCTGGAAAGTAGTATGCCCGGCAGCCATAAACTTGGCAAAGATAACTGAGTGGGTACCCACGTTTAGAGCAACAGCGTTGGCGAGCAGTAAGAGCTCCCGGTCAAAACTCCAAGCATTGGGATCGGCGGCTTGTGCCTTGCTAGGGATGTACTACAACAAGGACAAACTACTAAGGAAAACCGCAAATAGAAATAATAAAAGATGGACATGCCGAAGGAGACACGACATCCTGTAACACCAAGTGAGGAATAAAGCTAGAGTTGCCGGAAAAACCAGTGACCACAGTACTAGGATAGCCATCAATGGGGAGGTGATCGTCGGCAGAGACGAGGCAAGAGGCTAACAGCCCTTGATAAATCTCAGCGATGCGAGAAGGTGACAGGTCCTTGTCCACCTCAGTGAAAAGAACCATGGACTTGTGAGGAACAGTGACAGGAGCCTTATCAAGCTCCACCATGGTGGACGGAGCGGTGGAGTCCTTCTTGATGATAGGTTTTGGCGCGGCAGTCTTCTCGACTGCCTTACCCTTTGGCGGGCCGACATGAGATACAGTCATGGTATGACTATTGTTGGAAACATCCTCCTTGTCCTCAGATCCCAAATCTACCACGGACGCAGACTTGACGGGTTGCTTCCCTGTAGTCTATAAAAGCACAAGTAGATTAGAAAGGGAAAGGAGACAAAGGAGCTGAAGAGCTTACCTTCTTGGACATCGAACCTGTTACCTTGGAATTGACCGGAAATTTCAAACCTGCAGAAGGAGTCAACACGGGGAAAGCAAGCTAGGAACAGAGGGAAAAGAACAAAAAGGACTAATGAATAAGTGAATAGAAGCAGGAAGGAGGATTCTTACCTGAACCTTGACTTGCTTAGTACCTGGAGCCTTCAGTGGCAAATGCAGCTCATCCACCCCAGCATCTTCATCGCCCTCCTTGACAACGAGGATGGAAGATTGAACGGAAGGGCTATGGGGATGCTTGCCAAGGACCGAACTGCTAGCTACGGGAAGAGGGCTGGCAAACAAGGAGCTGGCTGTTGAAGTTGGCACAGTACTAGCCACGAGATGCGCCTTAAAGGCAGCAATCTGTGCCAAGGCACCTAGACCAGCAGAAGGACAAGATTTTGGATGAGTTTGTCAATATGCAGATGGAGGGATAAGAGAAATAAGCCACTCAGACTCTTGGGAATTGTGAGCGGAGCTCCTAAGTCCAGCTCAACCTTCTTGATGTGGTCCTAAAAGAAGGGCATGATAAGTTAGGAAAAGAAAGAATAAATGAGACCCATGCACCAAAATACAGGCAACATCAGCCTCTGGCAAGAGCCAGGTGTATGACATCTCGGTGAGCTCAGGAAACAATTGGTTGATATGAAGCTGTAATTGTTTTGAGGCAGCAACGAGGCCTTTGACAAGGCATGGTCTAGGTGAGGGAGGGGATGGTCTAGGAGGAGGAGGGTATAGTCTAGGAGGAGGAGGATATGGTCTAGGAGGGGGAGATATAGTTAGTTTAAGAGGTGTAGGGTGAGAGTGGAGGATGGTGAGATAGAGAATATAAGCAAGAATGAAATATCATAGAATCATGACAGGAAATGTGTAGTAACATATTGGGATTATTGGGATTTTTTTACATATCTGTAGATTATGACAAGATCAAGCTAAGTCACAGTGCCCTGTTCTGGGTTGTCAGGCAAGCATGTGACTTACCTGACCTAGCTGATTCAGGTCATGACCTAGGTCAGGTAAGTCACATGCTTGCCTGACAACCCAGAACAGGGCACTGTGACTTAGCTTGATCTTGTCATAATCTACAGATATGTAAAAAATCCCAATAATCCCAATATGTTACTACACATTTCCTGTCATGATTCTATGATATTTCATTCTTGCTTATATTCTCTATCTCACCATCCTCCACTCTCACCCTACACCTCTTAAACTAACTATATCTCCCCCTCCTAGACCATATCCTCCTCCTCCTAGACTATACCCTCCTCCTCCTAGACCATCCCCTCCCTCACCTAGACCATGCCCTGCCCCACCTAGGCCATATCCTATCTCACCCCAGGCCATAACCTACCAACCCCAGGAAAGACCAACATGACCTAATTCCCAGGTCATGACCTAGCTGCCTGGGTTTTGCCTAGGTTTTTGGGTCTTTTTAGTAAGGTCAATGTAACAAAAGTGTAGACTAATAAGACCAAATATGTGGGTGACTGAACTGGAGGCAGTGGCCCATACACGACGAGGACAGGCTGGCACCTTCGAGTCAGAGGATTTGAGACATATGCCACGTTCCACATTGAAGAAAAAAGATAGACTCCAGTCAGCAAAAGTCTT
>JADNRY010000757.1:0-27734 GCA_015501585.1 Rhodocollybia butyracea
CCCAAGCCGAAGCAGAGCGCCTAAAAATTCAGGAGCGCCGATGGGCTGAAGCTAGACGTGCTACAGAGGCCCTTCGAGCTGAGACTCTTCGAAAGATCGAAGAGGCTAAAGAACGACAGGATGCGGAACGCCAGGAACGAGAAGAAGCTGCTAAACGTCAGCGGGAAAGGCAACAACGCCAGCAGCGATGGTCATTTGGTCCGTGGACTATGGCGCGGGCTTTGGAGAGGTATAAAGTCTTGAGCGATGCTTTCGACACGAGTAAGTTCAGTGCTAACGATCCCTTATCGTTCGACCTCGTGCCCTGGCCGGTCCTCACCTCTCCGGCAACGTTATCGGAAGAGGATATCGATTGGAACAACGTCGAGAAATTTTTCAACGCAATTCAGCCTACTATGCGACCGCAAGAATTTAAAGTGTTCGTTGAAAAGAGCCACCGAAGATTTCATCCAGATCGGTGGAGAGCGAGGGGATTGTTGAGAACGATAGCGAATGAGGCTGAGAGAGGGTGTTTGGAAGTTGGTAAGTTGCCTTATGCTCGAGATGATTAGTTGCTGATAGCAATACGTTCCAGCTGCGACAACTGTTTCGCAAGCACTCACTCACCGTTATGGAGAGATATCACTGGTCGCTAATAATAGTTCGAAAATATGATATGTTGACAGTTTCTCAGAAGAGCGCGCGAGTGATGTCGATGAGGTAGTGGATGAGATAGTGGCATCACAACTTGGAAACCATCCTTCACGATGACTACTAGTACTGTACTGGGAGTTATGCTGTGAATCCACATATGTACAAGCTCAGTCCAGAAGAGTTTGCTTTCTTCAGCAGCCAGATTGGTATCATGGACGAAGAGGAGCTGAAGAACCATATCGTATCCGTAGTCAATCAGGCGTACGAAGTATGTGCCATTACTCCATAAATAGTTTCGGTATTCATCTTCAATAGGTCTTCAAGTATCGCTGCGTTCGCGATTTTGGGTTCTTGAGGTGAACATTTCCGACGTATATTCACAGAAATTTCGATGACCAAAGGATCTACATAGAATGAACATGTCTCATTTACCTGCATATCCACAATTCCTAAGCTTAAGCCGTGAGCGGAAGGATGCCATTATGCTTGATATTGGTTGTTGCTGTAGGCGATCATCTCTTTTTACCTTTTTATCTTATCCGAGCCACTACTGGCGCAGTTGGGGTGGATGTTCGCAAGGCCATAGTGGACGGATTCCCTGCTCATAATGCTATCGCCTCAGATCTCCGTCCAGGTGAACTATTTTGCTGTGATGCTGAGAAGGTTTAATGAATGTTTTCTGTGTAGAATATTGGCAACTCGGCCACGCTCTCTTCCGCTCTACGCCGAAATCTCTTCCTGCTACATTTATCCCAGGTGACGCCTTCGATGATTCCTTCATCAGCTTGAGTGGTCCAGCCGAAGGGTCAGGAGATGTAGCATTAGCTACGGTACAAAAATCCTTGAACCCACTCAAAGGCAGTATCGCTGTAATTCATGCCGGGGCGTACGTCTTAAATGACTTCTTCTAACCATTCTGTCACTGAAACCGTGAAGTTTGTTTCATTTATTCGGTGAAGAAGCACAACTCGAGTTAGCTCGTAAATTAGGCATGCTGCTTTCGTCTCAACCGGGTTCGATGATCTTGGGTGGACATCGGGGCTCAAATGTTGCTGAAACCGGCTTGAACAATCTCCGGGGTGAAAATGTCTATTATCATAGCACAGAGAGCTGGAAATCGCTCTGGGATGGAATTGTATTTCCGCGAGACACGGTGAAAGTCGAATGCCAACTTCCTCCAAGGAGATCGGAGCCTGGGGAACCGATGCTACATAGATATCTCCTATGGTCTGTGACTCGCATATAGTACGTTGTATAATTACAATAGTCAAGTATCCAAGAAACCAAATGTGGCGAGTGTAATCTGAGCGCTTAAGTTGCATGGTACCAGCGTCAATTTCAGTCTGTGCTTGGCTCCAACTGTCACCAGCGTATCTTCAGTGCTGTTAGCGACGGTGGGCAAGTTTGCTCTTACGATCAGGCAAGACCTCTGAATAGCTTCTCAACTCTATCCGCTGACCCCTTGCTCTCGTAGAATATTTACTGTATATGTCGGCCAGTAATTCGAAACATGTTTCTGGAGGTTCCTTGCGAAGAACAAGATCTGCAGGAGATGACCCATCTTCCATTAACATTGACGTCGCAAACTCCTCGTCTGAACCTCCACACATCTCTGGAGATAATGCGTCTTCATCGACAGTGATTACCATACCAAAGGAAATTAGTGACGGTCCTCGTAGCGCTGGGCCAACTTTCAATATTTATGCGATTCCAGAAAGTCAAGAGAATGAAAATAACCCAGCGAATCCTTCGCTACCACGTACTCCGCCAGCTGTTATCCTGAATACCGCTCCTGCACCGCCCCCTCCACTTGTAACACAAACTAACACAATACCTACTCAACCTCCGCAGGGACCAGCTTTTTCAACCAATCGTTCGACTATAACAAAACTGTTTCTGTTCTTTGGTTATGGCCCCGGTGCTTCCAGGACACGCAGAGTTTTGGTTTCATTCATCTGGACCATAGCTTGGGGTTTTGCTCAGGTATGCCTCCTTTTCCATCATGCGGTGTTGGTTTAAAATGCTCTACAGATGGTTGCTATTGTGGCAATCCTGGCATCTTCAGCATCCAAGCCAAGTCCTACTGTATCAGGTGCCAACGAATGGACCGCATGTGATCGTCCACTTGGTCTTTGGTCGTGCTTTTGGCTCGTACGAATCATTATGTCGTTTGTACTGGGTTACTGGGGATGGACCCGAGACAAATCCGGGTAAGTGGCCACCTTTTCCATTGGAAGTTAGGCTTTTTGAAAACAATTTAGTCATAGCAGGACGCCACAGGATGCTGAGGCACGCCCAAACGAAAGGCCCCAAAACGCACCTGTAGGGCATCTAGCAAATCGGGAGCCTCCGGATCACGCACATTCCCGTCAATCCTCGTCCTCGTCTACCACTTCTCCGCAATCCCAGAGCACACATGTTCGTCACACCACAACGTTCAGAAGGTGAGGTGTGCTTTTAGGTTACCGTCGATTATCGCTGATAAGCACAAACAGATTGTCACTCTTTTCTTCATTTTTCAGTTTGACCTGGTTTTTGACTGCGCACATCTTGATCTATACATCATTGAAGACTTGTCGCTTCTCTTCCCCGCACATATGGTGGCTTGTATTCGGAATACTTTGTATAACCTACATAATGATACTCGAGGTAATACTTCTTGGTCTTGTCGTATTTCTCTTTGCACCGGTAATTTTGGTGTGTTCCTTTCATCTTACAACGCCCCTGAGTCTCAAGTTTCTTTGCAGCTGGTGTGGAATATATTCCTACTCTGTATCGGCCGACATCCGTTGCAGAATCCGCATATGATTAAACCAGACATTGGAAAACTTCCCAAAAGTTTGGTTGACCGCATTCCTTTGGTCATGTACATCCCACCTCCCCCCGATGCACCTCCTAGAGAAGGCCCCATTCAAGTTCCAGAAAGTGTATATTCTTACCCACCCAAGCCACCCCTTAAAACACCAAACAAAAAACGATTCAAGTTCATCAGATTCAAAAAGCCATCCAAGTCTGTTCAACAGTCAGCCGGTGGGAACGAAAGTGATAAAACGACTGAAACAGGGTCTTGGGAAAACAACTGGGCCACAGAGGGCTACCCGTTTGTTGTTTTAGAAGACAACCGTGCTGCTTGCGCTATCTGCTTGCTTGATTTCGAGGAACCCAAACGGCTCAATCCTATATCCGGCACACAAGTAGACGAGGGAGCTTCTAAGCCGAAAGCTGAGGAAGTGACGACCCAAACAGTCGAGGTCATCTCAGAGGAACAACGCGAACCCGAAGAACTTCAATTGGCCGATGCGGGAGAAGGGGCCCAGCCGCTTAGACTCCTTACTTGTGGACATGTCTTTCATGTAGGTGTCTGCGTCTAGGTTCTAAAATATCTTGAACATTGACCCGTTGTCTCCTATGTCAGAAAACTTGTTTAGACCCGTGGTTAACTGATGTTTCTGGCCGATGCCCTGTTTGTCAGAGGGCAGTGGAGATACCAGAATCTGGAAAGAAGAAAAAGGGAAGACAGAGACAGGGTTGACCAAGCTGAGCTTGACAGACAATTTGCGTCATGTACACTATTGCTTTTGCTTTCCCTACAGTATTATACAGCAGTAATAGAGATCTAACTTGTATTGTACTGATGTAACTTTTAACAATAATCTTGTCCAGATGTGTAACAATATTGTCTAGTTTTATATCATAGAAGAACGATTTAGTCTACATGTTGAAGGCCTGAGTACATCTGAAAGTCAAGGGCAGGTGCTGGGTAAAATGGAATTGCGATCGTATAACAACGGACGTGTACAGCAGAACACGAAAAAAAAAATCTCGTTACCTTACAATTGCGCACAATTCTGCTCTTTTCAAAGAAGTCAAGACTGAGTACTAAATGGTGGGAGTCTTCACCACTGGCCGAAGAAAAGTAAAGCTGGATAGCCTGGAGTGCTCTTGCATGATACGACTTATTTCATGGTGTCTGGCTCCGCATGATAATAGTATGCTATGGATAGCCTCCATTAGGCCAATGATACCGAGAAGGTCAAGTGAGCATCAGAAAATCGAAGGTGGCTAACTGAAAACGTGGGTTCTGAATCTGCATAGGTCCAGTCCAGGCAAAGCTGGAAATGAGGAAATAAGCACCGATTGGCAGATACATATATAAAGCACAAATGATTCAGAGAGAAGATGAAGAACATTCTTCATTCGAAAACGTCTCAAAGACTTCGCGTCGAAGAACAAAAAGCAAAGATACTCGAAATTTTCATCCATACGGAACAAACAGAGGAATCCTGAGCTTACTGTACACAGGAATATCCGCCAAACAAACGTTTCAGATGCAGTGTTGGACGGTGGGTGCCGACTGTCAGCTGTTGAGCAGAATTGTGGTACCTTCGGCGAACGTTCAACGCTGTTGAACGCAAAACCAGTTCCAAGCATGGAAGAAGCAAAAGCAAAAGTGACTCATTTGCAACCGCACTCGCGCGCAATTCACGTTGTTTGGCACAAGCTTGTGAACCAAACAACGCGTCTTTGCTCCTCCGTTTACGGATGCCAGATAACCGGAAGCCTGTTTCTCCAAATCCACCACGATGGACGCCGCAAAATCCAGAGACTATGCAACTTCCAGGCGTAGATTCTTCGGCTTCACCGCAGGATCAGATTGAACAGATTGAACAACAAATCACCTTGAAACTTCAAGTAAAAACCTCTCCAATTTCCGACGAGACTCTTGCTTATTTATCTGGCAGAACATCGACGAAAACTTTTCCAAGATTCACAATGTTTTATCAACCCGTATTTTACCTGCTGTCAAAAGGTTTGCAGTAGGAACTGAACCGGTTAGGGAGGCAGCAAAAGTGAGTCCTAAATATTCTCTGTACCGGCCACAATCTAATCATAATAGTTTTGGGTTTCATTCTACGAACAAGCTGCCCAGATTAGAATACCAACCTATGAAGATTACGCGACTGTGAACGAATCGTCATCCGAGCAACAAGAATCTGCCGGTACCTCACAGACCGAGATGGAATCCTCTGCAGCCGATGATTATAATGAGCACGATCACAGCATCGCATCCACAGAGAGCTCTTTTGCTCCTGGAAAAGCGGCATTTTCCTCTACCCCAGCCGCTGATCGACTTGCGCACGCGTTACATCCAAGCGACGAGCCGTCTTGGTCTGCGTCTTTGGAGTCTCCTCTCGTCAGACTTGACAGAGAAATCAAAAACTTTTCTCAAGATGCTGTTGAGACCGAGTCCAGCTTCGCACCTACGCCTACCAGATATAGACACGAAGAACGCAGTCAGCGTTCGATCGATAAAGGGAAATCGCGAGAGCAGCCGGAGCCTCTTTTACGAAACCTTCTTCGTCAAAATGTCTCCACATCTGCACCAACAACTGCACCTTCCGTCTCCGTCTCGCCGCTTCGCCCCAGAACCAAAGGTAAAACACCTATTCTCAAGGATATGAATCCGTTCCTACCACCGGGAGCTCAGCCATCGAAATGGAACGGCATAGTCGATCTCAGAGATGCATCTACAATGACCCCACAGCATTCCAAACGATTTAGGGAGCCAGCTTCTTACAAGAAATTTGCGTCACCTGAGAAGGCGACAGACGATGATGATGATTCCGACGATTCTTGGGATGGCTTGCCGCCTGGTATGTCTCCTCCGGTATTATTGTCTCCCGCTCGACCAATCAAGTTTAAACTTGGCCAAACTCCAAAAAAGGCTGCTGCCGCGCGTATCACCAAAGACATTGTCGCCGATATCCAGGGTCGTGCTGGAGGCACGAAGCCTGCCCGAGGTCTTTTTCCGAGCGCTGGAGAGTCTGATTCGAGTAGCTCCATGCCTAGTCCACCCTCGTTGTCGCGGTACAATCTCAGCGCGAGTACTGGCACCGATTCCAGTCTAGAGAGCATGATGCGGCAGGTTGGGCTCCGGGATCCAATTCCTGGGCAGCCATCGAGGTATGATGGACGCTACGACTATTCGATTACGAGAGAATCGTTACCGCTGCCGCGGCTCTCTGCGAATCTTGGCTCATCAAGTCTCACTCCTAACGCAATAAAGATCAACGAGGACGAATTCCTCACACCCACGGCCCAACAGTTCCAAAACGATTACTACGACGACGATGATGATGACGATGACGACGTGATCAACAACACCGCTCACCCCTCCGCTGCCTTCCTCATGGCTTCTCAAAGTCGACGTCCCCTCGGCGAAGAGGACGACTCTTTCGATGATGATGATTCCATGGTCGAAGGTGATGAGCCGTTCAACCAAAACGACCTCATTGCTGCTAGTGCGGGAGACCCGAACATATTGATCCCTGTTCATCCTTTTGCACGAGGAGTATCGATTGAAGATGATTCCTTTGACGACTCATTTGACAATGATGTTGGGCAGATGAATCCTGATGGGATGGGGATGATGTCAGAGGAGACATTGTTTGGCGTTCCCCCCGCCCAGAGGGAGCAGAGGATTGGCATGAGTACCGGGCGCCAGTTAATGATGCACGGCGGTGACCTACTTGATACGGAGCAGTTGACCGATGACATTGGGAAGGCGGCGGAGACTCCAACACCAGCTGTGTGGAATCGCAGAGGTTGATATTTTAACCTGCGCTGTCCCTTTGTCCCTTAAAGCGGCTGTATGATTTTCGATCTTCGCTTCAGCTTGTCTTCTTTTCTCAAGCACAGAATAGATAGGGATGAATACTTACTTTGTCTGCTGCTGCACGGACATTACCACACATACTGCCGACCAGTGCAAAATCTGGCAGAGAGCTCGCGCTCGCCCTGCTCCTCCGGGAGCTCAATGATGATGGCAGGAATAACACATAATGGACAGGGATTTCTTACTATAGTACTCAATAGTTGTATTCTCGCTACTGTACGCTCTGGCGCAAAGGCGAATAAATCTGTAATTAAAAAAAATTAAAATAAAAGAACACGCGGAGTCTGGCATTATTGCTTGTGGGAGTGAAAAGTCTGGGCAGGTTCCGCATGGACGGAATATCAAGAGTAAGGAACATTTGACAGTACGTTGAGTGGTCAGTAAGTACAGCTTTGCCTCCGTGTGAATATCTGTCGGCTCTCATTGAGGAAATTTATCTCTCTACAAGCTCTATGTTTATGAAACGCATTGTGAGCTTCTAGAGCGCCCAGCCAAATCCAGCCATGGCTTGCAAGCTTATCGAACTGCCAACAGAACTGATCCTGAAGATTGTAGTAAGTATGGCTTGCCAGACGGACTCTCTTTCGACATCTTAAATCTCCTTTTGCTGTTAGGACACTAGTATAAGTAGATTCAAGGCTTGCAGACGTCTTAGAGTCACCTGCAGTGCGCTCAAACTCATTATTGATCCTCTGTATTTCTACGAGCTGCATATCGGAACTCAAAGGTCGCCTTCCAAAAACTTCGTTATCTGAAGTCTTACCGAGGCCTTCGAAGCTTCACTCTAAATTGCGCTCGCTGGGAACATACCGATGTTGGAAACCAGGCCACCGAAACATCGTTCAGTGCCCTTCGGAATCATGTTGCATCTCTCCGGCAATGTACTATCGAGGTCATCAACGAAAGCATTATCCCTATCGATGCCCATTACCTCAGCGGATTTCTTCTACTCACAGTAACGCTAATCATTTGGCTGTCTAGAGAGGAGTATCATGGTCTGTTGGATCTAGTGTTCCTAGAAGCGACTTTGGTGAGTATTTGATTCTTTTCTTTTGTTGGATACTGTAATTTGGGATGTTTGTATAGGATGCGTTACTGCTAGCTATCGACAACTTACGAGACCTCATCATAAAAGTTCCAGAGCTCACGTTAGAGCATGCAAGATTCGGTCACATAAGAGAGAGATGGCTTCCTTGGACAGTATACGTGAAACAATTATTTTCAGACTACCAATCTAGTCGCATTCTCCAAAACCGGTCGCTGTCAGTCCATGTGTACATAGAGACCGCCTACTTGAAGACTTATGTTCTATACAGTTATTGCTATGAACAATCTCTACTAACGGACTGATAACGGAGGAGTATGTGTCGGCGTCATAGGATCCTGGCCAGATATGAGTGTTGGAAGAGTTCTCGGAAAATCGGCAACAAATGGTGCATCGGAACCTGGCGGATGAGGGTTCTGCGTCCCAGTAGGTGTTTCGTACTTGTTGCCTGAACCTTGTTCGACCACCTTCGAAAGTAAAGAGTCCTCGGATACTGTTGCTTCTATATTCAAATCCTGTGAGAAGAGCTCCAGCTCATTAACCTTGGTCTCCCTCAACTCAATTGAGTGTGCAATCTCCCTAAAGTCCTCGTCTCCAGTCCAACCACCCGCGATTTCAGCCACATCATCGAACGATTTAGCTTTTACCACAAATTCGCGTATCCGCCTGTCTTCTGCTTTCCCGTTCACCTTCGTATGGGGACTCTTGAACTGGGATAGACAGAATTTCGTGAGACTCCAATGATTGTCGAGATACCTCGACAGACGGAGGTATGAAGGAACAAGAGTTTCATGAACGTCAGTGAGGGGTGTTTTCGAAAAACAGGAAGGATTGGATTCGGCTGCCCGAGCGATCATAACAGAATGTGCGCCTGTAACTTGACGAACACGTTCTGCATCTTCGGCACCGAGACAGTCTCCGTTCTCGATTACGGCGATATCTTTGCCCATTCCTTTAACAAAATCAACAATCTCCCTCAACCGTTCAATCATTGCTTTATCCCTGTCCCTCATGTTTCTCGTACGACAATGGACGGTGAGAGCGCTGACTCCAGTGTTGACAATTCGCTCGACGAGTTTGAGGGTATCCTCCTGGGATGGAAGTAGTCGGATTTTTGCTGTCACCGTGATTTCTGGAGGCATGGCTTGTCGAAGAGCAGTGAGGATGGAACAAAGGAGATCTGGGTTCGTCAGCAACGCTGCTCCCATTCCGGCGTGAGTTGAAAACGGCTTTGGGCATCCACAGTTGAGGTCAAAGCCTGACACATCCTGCATGACCTTCTTTGCAGCTTGAACCGCCAGGTCAGGATCTGCGGAACCGATTTGGTATATTAGAAAAGGCTTTTCGATAGGATGCGTTGTCCAGATGGCGCGGGATGTGCCGTTATAAGAGACAACGCCAGTAACAGCTAATTTCAGCATCAGAAAAGCTTTTTATCGTCTACTGTAGCCACTGCACTCACGATCGACGACTCTCTCAGAGTGTAAGATTGCTTTGTCGATAAGTTCTGGAGCCCATACGAGCGAGGCTCCGTGCTTTAGGGCAAATAATCGAGTTGGAACTGGTATTTAAGACTGTTGAGATTAAGAATATATCACTGATTATACCACATACGAGCGCCAGAACGAACCATAGGAGCGAGAAACACTCCATTCTTGAAGCTCTCTGAGTCGAGATGGCTGATTTTGACCCTTTTTGCACTACGAGGGGGAGATTCAGAGTGAGAGCGCCGAGCCATAATTTGGGGCAAGTTTGTGAAGACTTTACTTCGATGAGCACGCAAAATGTGCATGACAACGGATACCAGCGTCTATTACTATTAGTATCCAAATGGATATCGGACCGTACGGCCGAGGGGTAAGGTATTCGTCCAAGAGATGGTATTATTATACGAGCCGCAAGGGAGGGTTTCGCCGTGTAGATAGAATCAGAAGTTTACGGTCACAAGGTGACTACCTTACCGACTGTCAGCCGACTTTGCCAACACTGTTCAAAAGAGAACGGATCGTCAATCAAACTTCAGGCGCCCCCAGTCTGCCACTCACCATGAGTACTTATCCTTCCGCTCAACCAGACTGGAACAATCTCCAAGGTAAAAGCAAACTAAGCTTTCTGCCTAACATCTAATAACATCGCGTTTAGTTCTACAGCGCAAGCGTCTACCCCATCGAGCATCTTTCTTTTCTTATAAGAATGATGAGGACGCTTTGACCTATGATGAATCGCGTTCCACAGCGATATCATTGAATGGTACATGGAAATTCAATGTTGTTGATAATCCTCTGCGCGCCCCAGAAGGCTTCCAGTCCCCTTCCTTCGATACTTCGTCCTGGCCGGATATCACCGTACCCGGGATGTGGCAGCTGCAAGGGTTTGGTCAGCCCCAGTACACGAATACTGTCTTTCCTTTTCCTGTCGGTCTAGAATCCGATGGTACTTTGAATATACCATTTGAAGGGAACCATACGGGTAGTTATGTACGCCAATTTTCGGTGCCTTCGGGCTGGCAGGTGCACGGTCTTGTACGCCTGAGATTTGAAGGGGTCGACTCTGCCTTTCACGTCTTCTGCAATGGTATGGAGGTAGGATACTCCCAAGGCTCGAGAAATCCATCAGAATTTGATGTGACCCCTCTCTTGCATTTCGGTGGCCACAACGTTATCGCTGTCAGGGTGTATCAGTACTGCGATGGAAGTTATATCGAAGACCAGGATCAGTGGTGGTTGTAAGTATAGTTGTTTGCTGTCGAGATACTACGCTCACGTCTGTTCAGGAGTGGTATATTTCGCGACGTCTGGCTGATATCGTTCCCCTTGAATCACATTGCGGACATCCAAGTTCAGACCCATCTGGACGAATCCTATCGTGATGCTACACTTACCGCAAAAGTCGATACTTCCGGCTCTGCAATTCCCATATCCATAAGTCTTCTCGATTCCTCAAGATCAGTTGTAGCATCTGTCGCGGAAACTATGACGGACTCCTTGTCGACAACTTTATTTCTTTCTCTCGAGAACCCTCTCAAATGGACAGCTGAAACCCCGCACCTCTATCACCTGGTTATCCGTACCCCAGACCAAACACTCGCGGTCAGAGTAGGCTTCCGTACCATTGAACTAAATAATGGTATCTTCATGGTCAATGGCCGCCTGTAATCCTTCGTGGCACGAATCGTCATGAGCACCATCCTCAATCTGGGCGGACCGTTCCTAGAGATTTCCTCCAGAAAGACCTAGTGCTAATGAAACAACATAATATCAACGCTATACGAACCTCGCATTATCCTAATCACCCCCATCTATATCATCTTGCGGATGAGTTGGGTTTCTGGGTTATCGACGAAGCAGACCTGGAGGCTCATGGGTTCGCGGACGTCGAAGAGGCCGCCCTTGATCCAGAAATGGGTCAAAGTGGGAAGCAGAGGCAAGACTACTTTTTCGATCGTGCTGCGAGATATACTACAGATAATCCGGCATGGGGGGAGGCCTATTTGGATAGGGCCCGCCAACTTGTTACTCGCGATAAGAACCATCCCTGCGTCACTCTCTGGTCCCTTGGGAACGAAGCGTTTTATGGCCGAAATTTCCAAGCCATGGTAAGCTGCCATTATTTTATTCGGATTTTACGCTAAGAGGAGTTTTAAAGTATGATTGGATAAAAGCCTACGACTCAACAAGACCTGTACATTACGAGGCGGATCGACTAGCTCAAACGGTAGACGTTATGAGTCAAATGTATTCCTCTGTCGACACTATCGTTGCTTACGCCAAGGATCGTACGTCAACCAAACCTCTGGTTCTCTGCGAGTTCATCCACGCGATGGGGAATGGTCCAGGAGCAATCAAAGAGTACATCGACGCCTTCTACAAGTATCCCCTGCTCATGGGAGGTTTTGTCTGGGAGTGGAATAACCATGGACTGCTTACCACTAACAAGGGAGGAGAAGAGTATTACGCTTATGGTGGTGATTTCGGCGACGAGCCGAACGATGGAAACTTTGTCATGGATGGGGTCACTTTTTCTGACCATACCCCCAATCCTGGCCTTTTGGAGTACAAGAAGGCTATCGAACCTGTCCAGGTCATCGGAGGCAACGAAAAGACGCTGGAAATCATCAATCGTTACGATTTTCTTTCCCTTGACCACCTCAGATGTAAATGGGAGGTTATCGGTGATGGTTATACCCGTCCAGGCGGTGAGATTATCATTCCAGCAGGGATAAAACCTGGACAAACTGCGACGTTGGTGATTGATAATCCGGTCCAGTTGGGTAGTATTCCAGGCGAAGGATATCTCACCGTAACATTTACGTTGAAAAACGTTACCTCTTGGGCTCCATCCGAACATGAAGTCGCCAATGGCCAGATCTTTTTGAGGCCGTATGCAGCTCGGAGCTCTGATTCACATTCATACATCTCGACGATGTTCAAAACTGTCACGTCCTTGGCCTCTTCCGATTCCCTCAAGGTTTTATCGGACGACAAGATGTTGAGGGTAGTAGCTGGAAAGGATTCGCAATGGACCTTCGACATGAGCTGCGGACGCTTGATTTCTTGGGTCAAGAAAGGAAAAAATATCCTATCGACACCTCCAGTGATGGACTTTTATCGTGCACTCACAGATAACGATAGGCCCCAAGACGGCAAGCAATGGATTGAAAAGCGCCTACACCAGACCAAGGACCATTTCAGGTCAATGTCATGGAAAGTCTTGTCTAGTGACCGCGTGGAGGTATCTGTCACTGCTAGAATCGCACCGCCGGTGTTCGAGTGGTGCGTTAACACAACGACGACGTACACTTTGTCCCCCCGCGGCGTCCGAATCCACGTCCACGGAAAGCCTCAAGGGATTAATCTCCCGAAAACGTTTGCTCGTATAGGGTTAACACTCCAGATGCCTTCGCAGTTCGATGCTGTTCAGTGGTTCGGGCGTGGACCAGGCGAAAGCTACCGAGACAAGAAACTGTCTCAAAAGTTCGGGACTTGGAGCTCCACAGTCGACCAACTGTTCACCAACTACGAATTCCCCCAAGAGGGCGGAAATCGCACAGATGTAAGATGGGTCAGCATCAGCTCGGGGGAGAGGCAGTTGAAGGCCACTTTCCCATTCGGAAGAGGTGGCAACTTTTGTGCTAGTCATTATACAACTGAGGCACTGGACTCTTCTGGGCATCCATTTGAATTGAAGGAGAAGCGTTTGGACGATGTTGTTTTCAGGTTGGACTTTGCGCATCACGGCCTGGGTACAGGAAGCTGTGGCCCAAAAACTCTGGATCAATATGCGTTGAAGTCCGAAGAGTTCCAGTACGAGGTTTGGCTCGAGTAGGATGTAAAATACACCTTTGGATTTATGTACGCGACATATTGTCAAACTTCTCCTGCCAACCTTCTCTCAATAACCTTCACAAAAGCATTCAAGCTCTTTCTTCGTTAGATTGTGACACTTTTTAGCAGTGGTTCCCCCATTCAGTCAGAGATGAATATTACATATCACCGAACTTCTACTTTTCTACCTGCCCAATCCTCTCTTAATCTAGCCTCCACAAAGGCATCCAGATCTTTCGCTTTTTGTACCGCGACATTGACGATATTGAGGACGTCCGCTGGCTCCAGAGGAACCCCGCCACTTTTTTGAACAACACACAGCTCCCGTTGGGAATTTAGTGCGATAGAGATCAAACCGCCGTTTAGACGCTGCTCAAGGAGATTTGGGTCGAGAACCGGAGGAATGGATGTATCGAAGAAAAAGGCAAAGGTGAAACAATATGGCGTGTGGTGTAGCGAGAGGGGTAACGGTGCTCGAGAAGTTGGAGGATGCTAGAAGGCAAGTCATATTTATATACTGGATCAACGAAATTCGAATAACACGTACCACTATCACTTCCTCTCCGATAACTTCGACGTCGGGTTTTCGAAAATGTTTTAACGCGACCAAGCTTGCAAGACAAGCACAGTCCAGAAGGTTTCCAGAATCAGCCAAACAATGTACATTTATTCGTAAATGCCAGACCTAAATCGGATTGTTAGAATGACACGGTCTAGCGAGAACAAAAAACATACATACTCGTTGGGCTGCCTGAATACACAAAGATTCTTTATCCACGACATCGCTTCGACGTATAACCTTGTCCAGCATACGAGTAATAGTGACTTCTTCTTCTGAAGGTCTACAAGCAAAGAGTCAGATCACAACAGCGAATCAAGAAGAGAAAAAACCACGTACCTACCGACCAAGCTCGTATTCACTTGAAGCCATTGGAGATAGTTCAGAATGAATTGTGATGAATCCTTCAAACGGCCTTTCAGGAGGCGGTTTCACCATTTTTGCATCGACTTGACACAAGACTCTTAAAAAGTGATAGATAGTAAGCTCAAGTTTGGATTCACCTCTAGGAGCACAATCACCGTGTTTTACCCAGAGAACATTCTACCCAACCGAGCTCTGGCCCAAAATTTAGTGTAACAGGTCGCGTTTCGAGGAAATCACGGCTGTCTAGGCGGAGACCCTGCTTCAGAGCTGAGAACAGGAATTCTTTTTCGGGAATCGAAGGTGATGGTGGACGCATTGATACAAAAGTAAATAAGCGCTCAGTGCAAGATTGTTAATCGCGCTTATATTTCGTTTTTTTCTACCGCGATGGTACGCCTAATAACACACAATATCCTCGCATGCCATGTCAAAGGCTGTACGTCAAACAACTTTCCTTTGCAACTCCAAGGTGTCCAGATCGAGCTGAGGGAAGCCGAGTTCAATCCTGAGTTCCTCAAGACGTTTTTACCGAAGATAGAGTGGAAGGCGTTGGTAGATACCGCGAAAGAGGCAAGTGAAATATCCTCATGATAGCGATTACTGTCTAATCTACGATGGATCCAGTTAGGAGATACATCCCTACCACTAGAACAGCCCGAAATGCTTGACGATGAGTTTTTGAAGAACCTGCACCATGTTTTGCTTGAGGTGCTTGATACAAGCCATAATGGTGGATTCAGCTGAAGTTACTTGTACAGATCCACATTGAGGAAGGAACCATGATCTGTCCAAATTGTAAACACAATTATCCCATCTCAAATGGCATACCAAACATGGTAAGAGGATCTTCCTTTGTGCAAGTTCATGAGCTAAAGAAGATACAGCTACTGGCGGAACATGAAGTTGGTTGAAAACCAGACGGAAACGAAACGAAATATAAATAATGCGTATACATTGTTCTTGTTCGCTCCATCCGCCCAATAATCTACGTATACAATTTTTGAACGTACAAAGACCGATGTAAAGTACGACTAGTCCGCGGAGAGTTCGAGTTTGATCTTTGCGATAGCAGCTGCAGGGTTGAGACCCTTCGGGCAGGTTCGGGAGCCTATATTGGAAAAAGGTCAGAAAACTCAAGCTTCGAAAATGCAGGAATTCAACTTGCAGTTGAAGATGGTGTGGCATCGGTACATGCTCATCTCGTTCTGCAAAAGCTCCTTGCGTTTGGCAGCATTGCTGTCCTGAATATTGAAAATAATCAATGTCAAATGTGTTAGCGCTTGCAATTTCGTTACGCACTCGAGAGTCAGCAATCCACCGGTAAGCCTGCATCAAGGTAGCCGGACCAAGATATTCGTCTTGGTTCCACCAGTATGAAGGGCAGGACGTTGAGCAACATGCGCAGAGGATACATTCGTACAGTCCATCGAGTTTACGACGGTCCTCCTGCGACTGGAGGAATTCGCCTGCAGCCAGTAATTAGCTAATGCAGACAAAAACAGATTATAGTTTACCCTTCTCTGGTGGGTTGTCGTTCTGGAGGTAAGGCTGGATAGACTTGTACTGCTTATAGAAAAGAGTAAGATCAGGAACCAAGTCCTTGACGATGTACACTGTGATACATCATTGATTAGCTTTGTTTGCTGGGCTTGCTAGAGAGACGCACTGTGAGGTAGAGGGTAGATCTTCGAGTCTTTTGAAGCATTTCTGTCTATACGGCAGAGACAAGCCAGTGTATTTTGCCCGTCGATGTTCATGGCGCAGGACCCGCAAATTCCCTCTCTGCAGGAGCGACGGAAAGTAAGAGTAGGGTCAATCTCATTCTTTATCTTAATGAGAGCATCGAGAATCTTCAGAAAAAATGTTGTTTCAGCTCGATGTCACATGAACGTGGACTACAACGTACCATAGGCCCTGTTTGGTTAAGATCAATGGTATAAGACTGCAAGGTTGGTTTCTTGGATGGTTCATCAGGATTCTGCGCGCCGATATATGAGCTTTGGTCTTTGCAAAGAGTACGGGAGTCAACTTGCCCAGCGGTAAATCTTGAATTCCTTGTTCAGGACAGGTTTTTGCAGAGGCTCAGCCTGGAGCTTAATGGAGCTAGAGGAGAATAAGCGAGTATTTGTAATGGATGCTTTGGCGAGTCGGCGAGTAGCCAGGCTGAGGACAGACATGGTGGAGGTAGTAGAGACGAAAGCTCGGAGTCGCGTAAATTCGGAATATTCGGAAGCGTTGCGGAGCCCCGCCAATCAGCGCTTAGCTTTCAGTAATCTAAGTCCCGGGCCGGTGAAAGCCGGTGCCCGCACCTTCCACTCAATTTCCACTTGAAGATAGAAGACACTACTTTTCCCCAACGTAGTGTAGTACGGGCCCCGACTGCTCCCAAACGGGACCGCGTCGGTTTTCTTTCCTTTCTACCTCAGATTGTAGTCATATGATGTTCTAACTTCTGTGACATACTTTTTCGGAGGTAGAAACAAACCCCTAATGGAGACCAGCGAAAGCTCAGAGTCAATAAGGGGTTAGTACTGTTGATGTTGCAAGTCCCGGTATAGCTTGTATGCGTTCAAGACATCGGGGTATAATGACCCGATCGCGTTTCAAATTCTGTTCTGCCAGCCTCAGAATCTTCTCTTCGTCCTTTCATCCATGCCCTTTCGGCTTTCCAGGAGGCCTTCTCAAATTCGCAGCTTTGATTCCTCTGAAAATCATGTAGGTTGATGGCTAGGCTGAAGATCCAAACATCTCCTTATCTGTGATCTAGAGCACTGGAGAATCGACCAAGAAAGCTCAATGCTTCAGTCAGCTTGTCCACAAATCTAAAACACTTTTTTCTTTCGTCTGGATCAAGGATGTCGATGAGCAGGTTTGTCGTGTTGTCTTTCAAGATTATCGATGTAAACCGACCTGCCTTGTGTTCTCAGACTCTGGCTGGCGCGCGAGCTTCTCGTTCTCGAACGAGAACATGCTTGCGATCCCCAAGCGTAATTGAGCTACTACAACCTCGACCGGAACTCCATACCTACGAGATATCCTGGCCACGTCGTCCAGGAAGTCGCTCAGGCAATCGACACTCTCGTTCTAATCCTCACGGTCGTCATTCTTCCCATAGCCAAGTCAATATCCATTCATCAAATCCACGATCGGTGGCTCCCCATCCCCCAAGGTTTAATTCTGTGGTCCGCAGAGAGGTCCCAAGATATTCAACTATCGCTCGACCTACGCACACCAGTATCATGATTTCTCCGATCAACTTTTCCCCCCCTAATATTGAAGCTGCGATCGTTAATGTTGATGGAACAAATCCTTCTGCTGGAGAACTACCAGAAACTCCTCCACCAGCATACTCGCGGTTTTACAGCGTTCCAGGCTGTTAGATCCACGCCCATATTCTCTCGATTTTACTCTCTGGTCAAGTCAGTGTTACCAGTGTACTCCCCAAAATTCACTTGTAGTAATAAGTAGCTTCTTCCAAGTAATAGTTACTGTAATTTGTTAATTTTGTACAAGCTTGAAGCTTTTGACTTATTCTCTCGCTGTGATTGGCTGTGAACTTCGGCTACTACGGATATCCCAATTCGGCCCGCGTCGACAAGTCCTTACGTCGACGTTGATGAATCGTAACGGACACAGCCAGTTCCTTCGACTTCTACCACCATGAAGCCCTCAAGATGCACGTATATGCTACGTTCTATGATGAGTTCGCTTCACAAAGTCCCGCCAGCTGGCAAAAGGTACCATAGTCATTCCTTTCTCGTGATACAAGCTGACGCGTCTTAGTCCAACAGGTTCGCATCCTTCTGTCTCGTGCCAAAGATATTCTGAAATGAAATCAAGCCATTGTAATGTTGAACATGGGCGGCCCGTCAACTGTGCGTGTCCGGTATTCCTTTATGTCCTCCGTTCTATATCTATATCTTAGGTTGAAGAAACGCATGATTTTCTGAAAAATCTCTTCTCCGACAATGATCTGATTCCCTTGCCTTTCCAATCGATTCTGGCTCCATATATCGCGCGAAGACGAACGCCCATGATTGAGAAACAATACGCAGCCATCGGAGGTGGTTCTCCGATTTTTAAAATACTCCGAAAAGCAAGGACATGGAATGGCGAAATTGCTAGACGAACTCCATCCGGACACTGCCCCGCATAAATCTTATGTTGCGTTCCGTTATGCACGTCCGCTAACAGAACAGACGGCACGCGAAATGAAAGCCGACGGTGTGACCCGTGCCGTAGCTTTCACTCAATACCCACAATACAGCTGCAGCACAACTGGTAGTAGTCTCAATGAGATTTTTCGACGCGGAAAGGCAGGTGAATTTGGACAGGATATATCCTGGAGCGTGATAGATAGATGGGGAACGCATCCAGGGTTCATAGAAGTAATGAAAATGAAAGAACCTCACGTCACTTGATTGAACTGATTTCTTTTTTGTGCCAGGCTGTTGCTCAGAATATCGAATCCGCTCTCGCCAAGTTTCCTGCATCAACACGTTCCGAAACCGTCGTTCTATTCTCAGCTCATTCTCTTCCTTTGTCCGTGGTTAACCGCGGGGACCCTTATGTCCTCGAGGTTTTCGGCGTCAGTATCGGCAGTCATGCAGCGCCTTGGACAATCGAACCCTTATCGTCTGGTGTGGCAATCAAAAGTCGGTCCCTCGAGGTGGATGGGTCCACAAACTAGTGAGTCTCTGAAAGGCTTGGCTCGCCTGGGCCGAAAGCAAGTCGTGCTGGTTCCTATTGCTTTTACGAGCGATCATATCGAGACGTTGTATGAGCTTGATTTAGAATATATGAAGGAGGCGCGCGAGGTAAATAATACTTTTATTCGTTCCTCTCTTCCATATATTCTTAACTCTTTTTTTACATCCAGCTTGGGATCGAAATCCACCGTTCGGAATCGTTGAACGAATCTCCTGTTTTTCATTCGTGCTTTGGCCGACATTGCAGCCGAACATTTACGTGGTTTGTCATCGGGGAGTGGACCCACAAGTGTCCAATTGGGACTCCGATGCCCCGGTTGTGTTAATACAACGTGTGGACAACAAAAATCGTGGTTTGCTCGAGGAGGAAGCTGATGCACTATCAAATAATGATACAGTTACCGTTACCCGCACTTGCTTACATACACTAATGCCCGCTGTATAAGACCACTTTTGAAAAACCATGGAATCCGTACTTCCCTTGCAAACTTTGTCATGTCCCAAGCCACTGTCGTCTCTGCACCGGGCAAGGTGCTGATTGCTGGTGGCTATCTTGTGCTGGATCCAGCTTATTCCGGCGTTGTCGTTTCGACTTCTTCACGATTCTACACTGTCATTCAGCAATCTTCACGTGGTCCAAATACCATCCAAGTCCGTTCTCCACAATTCGACGGCTCTACTTGGATATATTCGCTTGATTTCAGTGATTCGCCAACTGTACAGGCTCTTGAAGAAAAGTCTGAAACCGTAATCCTTTGTTAATCTGATACTAATCTGATAATCTATATAGTACGAGCAAAAACAAATTTGTTCATCTTGCTCTTCAACATACCATATCTCTTGCCTGCGAGGTTCGCGGAATATCCGCTATCCAACAGCTGTTTGCGCCGGGACTAGATATAGCCATCGTAGGCGATAATGATTTTTATTCGCAACGGGCACAGGTTTGTCCATGGAATTCTCCGATTCTGTTTTTTTACTCTGACACCTACCTACCCAGTTGGCTACCCTGAACCTACCTCGAACTTTGTCGTCACTATCTTCTATCCAACCCTTTTGTCCACAGGGTGTTACTCTGTCTCAGGTCCACAAGACTGGGCTCGGGTCTTCCGCGGCACTCATCACGTCTCTGGTTTCCGCCTTACTCCTCCGCTTAGAAGTTATTCCACCTTCTGCACTATCAGAAGATCATGGGAGAGACCGCCATCTTGCACACAATCTTTCTCAGTTTATTCACTGCTTGGCTCAAGGCAAGGTTGGAAGTGGCTTCGATGTTTCCGCGGCTGTCTTTGGAAGCCATCTATACACCCGTTTTGATCCTGGCGTCATAGCTCCTCTAATGGGAGACGATTCGGTGCGTATGCTTTGTTCCGTCGCTCGATTCAGTCCTGACAACGTTCCAGACACGGCCGACGTCAATCTTACCAGTGGTCTCGCCGGCCAACTCATCATGGAACCACCTTGTCCGGCCATTCCAACTTCCTCCTCTGACAAGGCTCATGCTCGCTGACGTCGATGCTGGCAGCGACACGCCGTCTTTGGTAGGCAAAGTGCTCGCATGGAGAAAAAACGACCCAGAGAATGGTGAGTTATCGTTAAACTCCCGTGCATTAAAAGAAGTAACTCGATCACGTATCAGCGAACACTGTTTGGACTGCTCTGGACCAGCTAAATCAGTCTTTGTCTTCGACGCTCTCGCACCTCTCTACCTTGTACTCCAGAAATCCTAAAAGTTACACGGCCATCGTAAAATTCATTTCATCATTACAGCCAGTACAAGTATGTATTTCGCCGATGGATGAATTACGGATCTCTAACATTTTCCTCCAGTGGACCGCTGATCCGTCGTTCGGTAACGACGAGGCTGAGATCGCTGCTACGTTCTATCACGCACATGCGATATCCCAGGTACCGTACTCGTTTTTATCCTTCAAGCTTGACCTGCTTACCTGGTGGTGAAACAATAGGAAATTCGAATGAAAATGAAGATGATGGGCGAACTCGCCGGCGTCCCGATAGAACCCACGAGCAAACTGAGCTTCTGAATGAGTGCTGTTCCTAGCGGGTGTCATTGGTGGTGGTGTTCCTGGTGGTGGGTCCTAAAAATGATCCCATGTTCTTTTCTGATCCTTTTCTGATAGCTGGAGGATACGATGCTGTATGGCTGCTGGTGTGTGAACCTGAAGACTGTCAACCTGGCCAATGGCCTCGGGAACGTATCGAATATGTGTGGTCCAACTATACAAAATTGGATGTGTCACCTCTCTCTGCGGAGGAGAGTTTGGCTAAAGGTGCTCGTTTGGAATCCATCGACGCAATTAAGGGATTGCGGCAGGCTATGCAGATTCTATGATACCTTCGGGATAGTCCATCGATGCTAATTAGATTGTCTAACTAATATTATATGTAGTCACAAATCCAGGCAGTACATTAAAAAGTCCAGTGCCTACTACATGCACATTTTTGCCTCTCCCTCTTTTGTCCATGACTTGGCAAGAGCAATAAATAGTGAGAGTGTTAAAACAATTACTCCGAATGCTACACAAATAAAAGCCGGTAGTCGACTGCGGCTATACACGGAAGAGACTGGTTTGACAGCTTCAGATAACACGCAGCGGGGAAAATGAATGCGAGGGCGGTTGCAGAGACTCCACCAGTGATTTCGAGCATTACTCCAAGATCACAAGTGATCATGGCAACTGATTCGAGAGCCTGGTGAGCTTGAGAGTTATCTTTGACAAAGAAACACTTACGCGACATTGAAGTAAAGAGGATAGTAGTAGTGAAAAATAGGTGGCGTTGTGGATTAAAGCTCTCATGAGAGAAGAAATAGTCCTCGATAACCTTGTCTAGCTGTCAGCCTCCAGAATGATGAACCGCGAATGAAACTCACCTCTCTACAAACAAACAGTTCAAGCGGTAATGTTGTAAACATGTTCAGCCAAAACAGAACCGGGCAACGTTAATTAACGTGTTGTTCTAGGAATAGGCCATGAATACCCTTGAGAGACCAAAACAATGAAGCCACTCACGGAAGGGAAGTTGTTTTAAGATATTCCCTTGTGTTTTCTCAGTGAATACAAGGTAACCTGAATATTGCCAGTGTTGCACAAGCGAAAAGAGAGATTAACGTAGATACATGGGTGACCTGTGTAAACCGATCAAGCGTTGGGGTCCTCAGGCTTCCATAGATGAGGAGAGAGTTGTGATGGCAAACTAGAGAAGGGATCAATCTATGAGCCATCTCAAACCCTGAAATCGCTCACCGAACGCGAAACTTATGACACCAATTGCTTGGAATATTCCAGAATTTACGAAAGAGAATCGTAAAGATGGATCTCCTTTGAGAGTTGGAGGAACCTTTGGGGAAATTAGTGTCCATACGCGTCTTGTGCTACATATAGCAGACATACATGTGGCCCCTCTACCAGCACCGATATGACAATGATAAGCATACTGATCAGGGCAAGTCCCGACGCGCGAGAAAGTTTGTGGATGTCGCGATACAGTGAAAGTGGGTATGAAACACAAGTGGTGCAGAGAAAGATCACAAACTGCCTGTTCGTGAGAAGCCCTAGCACTGGGGTCTTGTATAGGTCAGGGAATATCGAGCAATGACATGGGGGATTGTGTCGCCAATGATGATACCAAAAGCGATCATTCCTGTTAAGGTTATATGAAAATTGGTTGTGTCAAAAGAATGGATGCGTACCACCAAAGGCAAACGAAAACTGGAAGAATGACACAGCTGCACGACCGCTGGATCCAAAGCAGTGGTTCATGATGTCAATGTAGGTATGTCGGCCACTCAATTTCGCATTGAGAAACTATTAAACGAATCGTCCAGTCGGTAAACACCACATAGGGCAACCAACAGAACAAGTCCAGTGAAGAAGCCGGCCTGGCTAACAGCATATCGGTAAGCCTGAAGACTGGGATCAAAAACCAATAAAGCAGTGTGAAGAATTATTACCGATTATGCCTAGTAATACGTGTCAGTATTTTCGAAGAGCATCAGATATCCTCATTCACCTGCACCCAGAATAGAGTTGGCCATATTAGCAACAGAGTCGAACATTCCTCCGCCAGCTGTCCGCTTAGCTGCGATTGCTTCGAGGTCGATATCATCAGCACCCCATCATGCAAAGGCACCGAAGTCTGATGAGATGATTCAAGTAGACCAACAATGAGAGGTAGGTGTGGGCCTCTGTGTCCTCGAGGCGTTGTAGTTGTTACTGGTTCCTCGTCTATTTCATCGTCATCGAGTTCAAATTCTAAGATACATGTATCGTTTGTGGTGTTTACATTCAGAAACTGCAGATTACGCACTGCCTCGCGACTGGCAACTGTAGACCGTAGTGGTGGGTGAATTACTTGTACGTCCTCCTGGAATCTAACGGAATGCTCGGCTCGGCGGGCTAGTAAAAGTTTCCTCATCTGAATCATCATCGTCGACTGAAAAAACAACGTTGTGATCCCCGAGCAAAGGCCTGCTTGCTTCTCCGCTTTCAATATCGAATGTCCCGCGTTCTATTGGAAGAAAACATTGGCTGTCATGGACATAGGAATCGAGAAACAGAAATGGTCGACACAGACGCCGCCAGTGTGCGTTTAGCGCCACGTGAGAAAATGGTGATCCGCTCATCCCGTTCCGAATTTCGAATACTCAATTGCTCTCGGACGCAAGTCAAGTCGGAATGAGGCCTTGTACACACTTTAACTTGGTTTTTGTCTTTTCTTTCTTATTCTCTTCTATCATCGCCTTGCAAGCTCTCCCGCCGCTCTAGCAGCCCAATTTTCTCTGTCTACAAGCACGGTCCTTCCGTTTCCAACAGCAACTCTCTCTAGTTCAGACACACAGTCGCTACTCGTATCTCAATGGTCTTTAAGCAAAGGTCACATCCAGAGCGAACCAAACGATCTCGCCTTTGTTGCCGATCCATTTTCAAACAGCTCTTCCTCAAGCCCTGTTCTTCAAGTTACCTATGCTGCAGGAAGTTTCTCTCATGGCACTGGAGGTTCTCAATTCGAAAACTTGTGGAATACATCTGATGGGTCATCTTCCCAATCGATGCTTCTATCCTACGAAGTTAGCTTTGATGAAGGATTTGATTGGGTGCTCGGAGGGAAATTACCTGGTTTGTATCTTTCAGTAGCGCGTCCGGGTCGTGTATAACATTTTATTCAGGCTTGAGAGGAGGACCTGATTCCACTGGTTGTAGCGGAGGAAAAGAACCTACAGGCCTAGACTGCTTTAGTGCGCGATTAATGTGGAGGCCGGGTGGAGCTGGAGAGGGTGCGTAGTTCCCGCATCTCTACCTCCTTTTTTGACCTTTTCTGGTCAGTATATGCGTATATTCCAACATCGACCGCCTTCTGCGAAGAGCCAAGTATCATTTGCAACTCGGATTTCGGTATAAGTGTTTCCCGGGGATCTTTCACTTTCGTGAGCGGAGTGTAAGCGTGGTTTCTGACGTACAAAATAGTAGGGCTAATCTGGCCAAATAGATGGAATCGTATCGCTCTGCTCGTGCAGTTGAACGACCCAGTGACTACTGCGAACGGCAATCTTCAGCTTTAGTGAGCTTCAATCTAAATGAAATTCAAATGCGCTGATACATGCCCCCAATAGCTTCAATGACCAGCAAGTGATTTCTAGACAGGATATAAACTTCCGAAAGGTTCTGCAGTTGACGCAAACGGCTTCTACTTTTCGTTAGTTCCGAACCTTGTAGATAAATATCATCTCGCTCACTACAACTTTCACTTTAGTACGTTCTTTGGAGGTGAGAACACTTGGGCGTTGAGAAGCTCTATCGCTGATCTTCATAATCACTATCGCAGGCTCTGATAACACATGGGCAACGCCCACTACTACGCATACATACTATCGTAATATCCAGCTCTGGGCGGCGCTAAACCCTCCAACAGTACAGCAACATCGGCGAACTCTACTGTCAACCTAACAGCCAAGTCTGCGTTTTCACTTTCATTGTTGTGTTTGGCTTTACTCGCTGCTACCATGCTGGTATTATTTTGAAACTATCATAATTCTATGGGTAATGGGGGGGGAAGAACACGAATTATATCATATCGCCACTGGCATTGCCAACGTTCGGACAATTTCCAAGCGAACTTAAGATTGAGTGCGCCGAGATACTTCAAATGGGCTACTTTTTTGTTGTTTCAACGTTTCATCTGTTGGGACTCATCGGATGATGTTGTTCCCCGACGTCACAGCAAGTTGTTTATCAGTTGAGCTCTAGGCTGACCAGGCCGACTGTCATGTATAAACCAAAAGAGACAGACATCCTCAAAGGATCTGCACAGGTTCTGTCCGCAAGAATCTTGAGTCCGATAGTGGACTGTCATCTCCAGGGAAGAAAATTGGCCAAAGAGTGTTGAAGGAACGGGCGGGTCCATGTTACGCACCTGGCGGCGCTGACGCACGCCGTGAATACTACAATCAAGAGTTTGAGTTTGAGATCCTCTCAGCTTGGAATCTCCCCGTGTTCTGAATCTTAATATAATACTTGAAAGAACATTTCGAGGCCTCATGTGCTCTTTCTTCAAAAGTGAATTTAACGAGCGGCGATCCCCACTGGCTATAAGTCTAAGTATGTAGTACATATTCAACGGCGATCCATTTTCATAACCGAACATACGCGGCCTGATTAGTCCGCGCAGTATATTTAAGTCGAATCTTACCTTGGAACAGATTTCCAACTCAGTCCTTTATTTTCCGCGTTGAAGGTGAAGTCGCTATATGTGGGCTCTGTTCAATCAAAATCGAACTAACAGCGTCTTTTTTTTTCTCAAGTTATCAGCACAATGCCTCCATTCTTTTTCTCAAACATTTATTGTCCGAGTCACTCCTTCGCTTCAGTTACACCTTATGAAACCTCTTTGGGAGTTTCGAGTTTATGTCCTACTCCTCCGGGGAGATTTAACTTTGTCTCTCTCGTTCTTTCTCTTCTTCAATCACTTCGAGACCGCACCCCGATGGTATCCAGCCCCCAGAATATTTGCGATATGATGTCCGGCGTGGATTAGAGAGTCCATCAAACAAACCCTTAGCTGTGACCTTAATGGCCATAGCTGCCATCATACTTCCCATAATTTCCCTCTGCAGCATCCGATTCTATATGCGTCAGATAAGGACAAGGGAGCGCGAAAGATCAGTAATGGCACACCAACGCAGAGCAGAGCTCGAGCTGAACATCGAACAGCTTGAGCGCAATTATCTGGCGGGCTCAGAAGAACCTTTCCCTCCATACCCTCACCGCCCACCTTCTTATGCATCAGAGGTGGATTGTCCCGGAGGGGATGATTTATTTCGCAAAGACGTGAAGGTTCCTGCTCCTGCTCACAGCAGGCAAGGGCCAGAGCGGACCGTTTTTCGTCCGCGTTGCAACTTGCCTAATGCAAGCATCCCTCGAATTTTGTAGTCAAAACTTATAACTCTGTACTTACTCTTCTCACTTCTATGTTTCCGAGTCAGAGCTCCCGCACCCTGCACCGGTTGTTATTCACTGCGCCGTAATTACTGTTGTTCGTATTACTAGTACTAGTAGGTGATAGGTCTGTTTGTAATACTTGTTCTGGTAAGAGGAGAACGACGTCGACGGTAATTATTAGTTATAGATACTAGATATTGGAATACATACTCAATACATACTGACCAAATTTACAGATACTTATCGATCGGTATGGTTCTGTAGAGTAAAAATCTGAAGCTCATCATTTTGAGTTTTTGACTTCCGATATCTCATTCTAAATACTTAGGAGCGAGAGGGTTCTAACACGTCCACGACGCGTCGCGAGTTTGAATGACGATCATTGACTTTATATTGAATCCTGATTGACAATGACATGAATGAAGCTGATCACAGTCTGATATTTTGCCCTAACTACCGTTTCCTCGTTCGGCTTCTCTTCATTTCTTCCACTTCACGGTGCTGGCGATTACCTTCTTACGCGTCTTTTGTTTATCTTTTCTGAAATTGTACGGTCGCTGGTAGTTTCTATTGCTTGCGCTAATTTGAGCAATTTGGATTCGATTATCGTTGGTTGTCAGATCATCGTCTTCAGGTGGTATATACCGCCTCAAAGCTGATGCAATCACTCACATATGAGACTTTTAAAGCATCTAGTTGCTTTCATTTTGTTCCCCTTCGCTTTCGTTTTAACGCTCTTCGCCCCTTCCTTTCTTTTACGACTTTCCGTTACCTGGTGTAATGTCTCGACTTACTGCGTCACCATTCCATAAACCCTCTCCCTTTGAGTTTCCGCGAGTTCCCTTGAGCCCTCCAGAGAACATGTCCGACCATCTCGGCTCAGCTCATCCTACTAATATTTCTGTGATTGGTGCTATGCCTTTGGAACCTCACCACGTAGAAGCTGAGACTGCACTTCACTCTCA
>JADNRY010000758.1:0-27719 GCA_015501585.1 Rhodocollybia butyracea
GCAAGACTGCTACCTGTCCAAAACATGGACGATGGAAACGTATGCACCATAGGATTGGCAAAGTTCTCTCTACAAGCCGGTGAGATTGGAGCATCATTATCACTGGTAAAAGGAACTCGTTCGTAGAGACAGATGATCCTTGGACGACGCATACATCAATGAACACAGATCGTGGCACTACCTCAAATCTCCACTAGTAGAAGGGGTCATATCATCAACATATCATTCACTCAAGCGCCCACGTGGACTCTGGAGTATAAGAAGTTTAACTACGCCATTACCGAGACCATATGACGAATTTCTTTTTTTACAAAGGACAGCCCCAAAAGCACTGGTATCGTTGAAGAGGGACACGATGCTGATAGCTCCTCATCCTACACAGTCGAAAACTCCTTCGGGTATACCTCACAGAGAGATCACGACAATCTACAAAGGGCTCAACAAGGAGAAAGTCGGTTCCATAGAGATTCATAATTATCGTCACGACGTTGTGAACGTGAGGGGAACAAAACATCTCCCTGACTACATCATTCACTGGGACATCCGGGTTCGGGACCGCGTTTCCCCCATCTGCTCTTCCATTCGAGGTTGTAAACGTGAATATTTCTAGGGAGTTAACCGCTTCCGATGGTCAAGCGTATAAATGGGCTTGGAAGCAACCCGCAATCGAGGTGGGTTCAAAACTTTTCGAACTTCTTCTCACGGGTATTATGTTCTCAAACCTATAAAGCTGCTCGCTCACGATGGCTCTGAAACATTGGTTGCCCGCTGCGATCAAGCGCATATCTTGGTATACCCTCAGGCATTGCATATTGTAGAAGAGGTCCTAGTAACACTGTTCTATATGCTGCAGACAACAAAGAGGGATGATATCCATGGCCCACAAATCATTGCCATTGGGGGGGAGGGGGGGGGGAACATTTTTCCTGTGGGGGTTAACCGATAATCCAGCCCGGAAATTTTTGAGAAAACGCTAGCATTATGTGACAATATTCTTGGCTATTCCTGAACAGAAAATTCTCCCTAAGTACGAATGTATTCTGTAGTTTTATTATGGGCATAGTTAGGGTTTTTTTAATAGTTCCTGCTCGACCACCGAAGTCTGTCGTCATGTCGTTGTTGTATGGGGCGAGTGATATGGTGGCGAAGTATGGACAGGAGCGCAAGGTGCAGGACGTCGATATAAGGTGTTCTATAACCTGGTTGTCCACGTGATAACACAATTATTCTGTACGCTCCCCGTTGAAGCTAGTGGAGAATTTTGTTAGAGTGGCAGTTCTTTTGGTGGGGCGTAAAAGAGCGGAGGTTGACAGAAAAGAGGTTCCATTCAAGTAGAACAGAAAACTCTTATTCATATGCCCACCTAGACCTTTGCTGACCGAAAACTTTTGAACATCCCCTTCAATCTACCTCCTTCCCTTTTGCCTTTTCTGCCTGCATGCGAGCTTGTTTTCCACGTTAATTCCTCATGAGAATCTGACTCGATGTTTTCTTTGGCCACCTCATTCAACAGTGCACTCCAAATATAATTAGCACTAACCCGGTCCCCAGGTTTCTGGGACCAGCAGAGTTTGACAAGTGACCAAATGTCGTCCGGACACCATACACCGTCAGGTCTTCCAGGGCGCACTCCATTCACAATGGCAAACATGACTGCAATATCCGTGGGCTTATCCGAGAACGGGATATTGCATGAAAGAATCTAAAAAATCTCGTCAACCACTATCAACGGAAGAATGACAGTCAAACCTCAACAACTGTACACGCAAATGCATATACATCCCTAGGATGCTGATCCCGGGACAAGGGTTCCTTAGACCCTTCGCCAGTATGTACTTGTGAGTGTGGGCCACCATGCCAAGCATGTGGCAGGTACAAGTCCTGCAAGACGCTAGTTTGAGATTTCATAAGTATGGAAAAGGTAACAATAATCCCAGCGCATCCAGTAAAAGGTCTATGCTGTGGAATCAGCCTGAGATTCTGAAAAGTCAATAACAAACACTGACTCAGTGCAAGGATTGTCAGAAAATCAGGACTTTAGACGGAAATTGCTTGTTTAACCTCTGGCAGGCACTGATAACTGCAGTCGACCCCGCATGGCAAGAGGTTTGCACTTGGCAATTAAGTATCAAAAAGCTTAGGGTAGGGTTCAAGTGTACTTTTGAAATTTGCAGCAGCACACAAAGGAAGCAGTGTGATGGTAAGCGGCGTAAGCGAAAATGGGAACGCCGATAAATCCACGGAGTCACATGACGGGCGCTTTGACATTTCTAAATATGGTGAAACGATTCTCCCAAATTTGGGCAAGATCAGCCCCAATCGGGACAAAATTCCCACGCAAAACCGGCCATAAGGACGAGCCTTCATTACATTCAGGACTCGTAATTAGTTCGGGGGCCATCCAGCGAATAGCTCCTCGCGTGCCATGGCCAGTTGTGGTCAGCAATCCTGTCGATTTGGAGGCAATGGCAAGCCCAAAATCGGCCAAGCAGCAGTGTCCATCGTCATTCATCAGAATATTTGCCTGAAAGCCTGCCAGCTCAACAAATCGTGATGAATCAAAATCAAAAAACGCACTCCGCGCACGTCGCCATGAACAACAGGGGGTTTTAAAGAATGCAGATAATTGAGGCCATTAGCGATTTCCTTTATCTATGGGAAGTCCAAGTTGTAGTTAGGTGAGTAGAGGAGGTGGCCCATACCAAAGATCGTCTGTCATGGTCAGGATGGCTTTTCAGATATGTTACTATATCACCGTTGGACATCCACGGAGACACTAGGCAGAACCCAAATAAAGTTGTGTTGACACCAAAGAATGGAAGAACATTTGGGTGGCGTAATTGACGCCATAGTAAGGCTTCATTGCAGAAATCCTTTCAAATGTTGCGTACGTTTTCAGTAGATCGCAAAGGAATGATCACAAACTCACAGATTCAACCTTCTTGCGAGTCACATTGTCACTTTCCAAGTATGTACGCAAAACCTTCAAGCATATAGCCTGGTCACCCATTTTCCCTTTCGTAAACAAACAAGAAAATCAAGAGGTGCACATACTGCAAAGCCCCCTCCGCGGATAGGATGTTGATGTTCCCACCGGATATTGACCAGGAACAGAGAAGGAGGGAGGACATTGAAGGCTTTAGACAATTTTCGGATACAGGTCATACGCAAACTTCTGTAGTTTTGGTCAGTATTTTCCCAATCATCCAGTTCCTGTCGAAATGATCAACCCGACTCTGTTGACGACTTGAGCGTTGGGACACACCAACTGCAGGAGTTCCATAACACATGGGATCCAAAGATAATGCACCTGCATTAGTGTCCACAAGGGGTTGGGCAATTCCAATACCAAGCGCAGGTCGATGCTGGATGTTACTTTAGAAGTAGTGAACTTGGTTTCAATAGCTGTTGGGACAATCTGAGAACCTTCCGTGGCTCCTGATGATATGACCATAAAGATGGTGTGCCCCATCTCGGGATGGAGGACCGGAATTACATTAGTAGGTGGGGACCTCAATCGAAATACAGAGGTAAGGCCTTCAACCAGGCGTGACTTTAGAAAAAAACTCTCAGGTATACTTTGGAGAAGGCGGACAGTGTCGAAGCTACAAATTTATAATTGGTGAATTGAAATCTCAAAGAGTCAATGGACATACCTTCCTCCCACCACATATAAACGGCCTTCTTAATCAACTTATAATCTGCCGTATCCACCTGCCACTCCATATCCCTAAGATATTCTCCAATATCTAAATTTCCAAGCTGCGGCCGTGGTTCTGCCCGCAAATCGTGAGTGTATTCACCATCCTCATGTCAAAGTAGAGAAGCTTGATCCAGATCAATAACACCGGAATCAAGAAACGAAGATTTTTCAGATGTCAAACTTGGTGATATTGATGGTTGGACAGACAAGGACGAGCCCTTGGAGAAAGACGAGCCCTTGGAAAAAGACGAGCCCTTGGAAAAATACAAGTCCTTGAAAGCCTGAGCATGGCTGACGCAGCCCGGGCCCGGCATAAATCTAAATTCAGCATTGATTGGATGCTCCTGCAGAGTGAGAGTAGGACTGGGCTCAAATGCAATCCAAGAATGATTCGAGTGAGTGAGAAAGCCAGTATCCGAGCCATGCCCAGAGGTGTTATCCATGGTAGACTCGCTGACCGTGGGGTTTACCGAAGGCCCTGCATCCTGGGTTGGGGCCAAGCTCAAGGCCGATATAGGCCGAGGTGGTAACTGCTTTTCATTGTTATCGTCAACCTCATGAGCTTGGGAACGATCCCTTAGTGGTGAATTAGGCGGAGACATGGTTGCCTTAGAACAAGGCGTATACATCGCACTTGATCAAATTTATAGGCTGGGAAGATTGGGCCCATTGACAGCCTTGCGACTCGCCATACGAGTAACAAGAATGATCCTTTCGAACTGTTGTAGCACAACATTTTGCTCTTTGATTGAAATCAATGAACTTGACCTTTGACAGTCTAGATCTGTCAAGGATTTAGATTTAGAGACCCAAAAAGTACGAGAGAAATGATACAGATAACATGGCAAAGCATGAAAAGTAGTCCTCCTGGTGGCAAAGATTCTTGATGAGCCCAGTATTGCCGCTGGTACCTAAAGAGGATCAGCTAATGTTGGCCGCCGTGGCACCTATACCACCTTCCAATTGAGATGGGCTTTCTGTTGCCCAACAAGAGACTTGTTCCTCTCTGGCCGTCAGAGTTGTCCTCAGGGCACTGAGGTCGTAAATCAGGCACTTCACAATGAGAATAGTATTAAATATTTGAGGGCCTGGGGGAAGGGGAATTTGCCATGAAAAGGAAATTTTATACGAAAAGGCGGAGGCAACAGGGACGAAAGAAGGAGGAGACGAAGAGGAAGAGACAGAGAGTTGAAGGAAGTCCAATATTTCAGGCAGGTGTATAAATACTGACTTGAAGTAATACTCCAAGGCAATCATAGGCTATAGTAGTAACTGTAAAGTGCAGGAACGGTCAGCTCAGTTAGCCGACGTTTTGGCCTGATCCGAACGTTGCCGGACCCAAGACCCCAAGTACCCTCCACATGACCTATGACACCGTCGGTGTAAAACCCAAGGCAATCTCCGAAGAGGATTCAAGCCGTGCGCATGAAGCCTGGAGAGAGTTGAGCTGTGCGCTGTGAAGCCTGAAGATTTAGATAACAATTTGTATCTTATCAAACTGAATACTGAACGCAGTCATCTTACTGAACTCAATTGCTTTACTGGATTGTCATGTTCTGACGCTCTTTGTGTATTGCAGGTTCAGCAGTTCAATGTTTAAATCAACTTACTCCAAATCGCTGACTGATCCGCTCCAGCCAGCACCACAGTTACTGCCTGCCAAAAAGTCCTGGAGGGGACGTTTGCACCATCATAAGATGACACGCGCGGCCATGAATTCCGCAGATTCCCCTTCAAATTCATTCACCTCCACTACTGGATTTTTAACACCATCAGCGCAAGCTAGTGGAAATCAAACGCACTATGAACCTTCAAGGAAGGTAGTGGGTGATATGGTGCCTGAAGGAGAACACCTTGACTTTGGTGAAGGGCGCGACAAATACCTTCCAGCAGTATTTGAAGCCCCATCCCACATTCTTGGTGGTGCAGTGATTATATATAAAGAATATTGTGAAGAGACATTGGTGGTACCTTGGCCCGCTGGTGATCAAGCCTATAACCAATTCTTTTTCAGCCATGTTAAAGAGAACTTGGGTATAACATGAGGTCCAAATGCTAAGATGTCTGCCCTTGGTAAGAATTTCTTTGCACTACTTACTTGATAAATTCTGACATTATTCCTAAGGCTTAGGGGAGCTGATTGCAAGCAATACTGTATCCATGCGTAACCTGTGTGTTTTTTGTGAAACATGTATAAGTATAAGCCTCAGAAGTGTACGAACAACTCTTATTGAAGCTGTAAGTACCTGTGAAACACATATAAGTATAAGCTACATAATAGTGTAAGTACGGTCTTCACAACAATATAAATAAAGTATAAACTCACCCTCAGAAGTGTACAAACGACTGAGGAGAAAGGATGATAGATCCCATATATAATCAAGTACTCGGATAAACGAAAAGAAAGGATAAATAAGGAAGAGAGAGGGGAGGGGAATCAATGACTTCATGGGAGGATAAACAAAATAAGATACGAAACACGTCCCACCTGCTCCGGAAGTAGAAAGGCGGGGGTGGGACTCCAACTAGGCCCGAAATACTTCGCCCCGGCGCAAGACAAACTCTCACCAGTCACACTGGTGCATACTCATAGTAGGTGTAAACACACCTAGTATTAGCAGGGTGCCTTCGATATCTTGGTATGATTGCAGATCCATTCTGGATTGAACTTTGGGAGAAAGAAGTGATTTAATTTACACCCCAAAGCGACTCAATGAGTTTAAGATGACTGTCTTTACTGTTGTATCCAGCTGGTCACGGGTGAAGGCAGTCCCCTCCACCCTTGCAATTAAACCAACCATCGTTGGGGTGGGAGGATTTATTGCAACATATTGTTCTGTTGTGAGAGAAAAGACGGTACAATTTGTACCTGGACAAGTTGCAAACAGGAAACAGGCACCGTGTGTTAATAATTGGATTTGTAGAATAAGTCTCTTTTCGTTGATAGCCAGATTGGTTCTTATGAGCCTGTAAGAGCCCTGACTCTTAATGCCTTAGACCATGAGCAAGATCTCGTTCTATTAGAGAAATAGACCAAAACGAGTATGTGGTACGAGGATAAGAGTGAACTAATTATGTAATATCGGCGCTAACGGTAATGAACGTGCCGTAGGCGTTACACATGCCCCCTAGATTGACCCCACAGGTCCATCTTACCCAAAAAAAAAAACAAAAGAGAAAGATGGAAAAGGGAAAACATAACAAAGAGAAACATACAGTCATCTAATAGGTAACATATGATGTAGTATGTTGGCAATTTCCATAAGCGCAGAAGAAGAGAAAGTGTCCTGTGAAAATCGCCGGATTCTCTGGATGCTGACACTAAGTCCAGATTGAGATGGTGGTGGCACAGTGGAGACAGTAGATCTCCAGCGCCATGAATGGGAGCATTGATTGGAGCACAAATATGGTGATGGGGAGTTTCGGTGGGTGAAGGTGATGGCATGAGTGTACCAGATTGGGATGGGCAACGACTTGAACGAAGCAAGAGCGAACCAAATGCACCATACATGTTGTGTTTGACACGTTTATGAAGGCCTGTTGGTGGAACGGCAGTCACAGGGGCAACATAAGGCACAGGTGTACACTCAGTTGGAGTGTTTGAGAGATGAACATGAGCTGGCGGTGCTCCAGCTTTGTGTTCAAGCCCCATGACATGTTCATCCATGAATACTTCAAGTTTCCGGCCTGCTTTCCGCAGTTCAGCCACCTCCCGTGCAAACTCTGAGGTTGGTTGGAGTTGAAGTGAAGGGGGAGTGGGTTTGGATGGTGAAACCAATGTCAGAGCATGTGGAGATGATTTCGACGTGTCTGATGCATTCAAAGCGAGTGTGGGAGTTGATGATGAGGCAATAGGAGCGGTCAAAGGTGATGGAGAACTCAGAGCAGGAGGTGGTGTTTGAGATTTGGACAGTTCCATCCCAAACTCTTCTCCCAGTCTCTTAATAGACTCTATCATCTGAAAACAGACCTCTGCCTGGAAACCTTCTTCCTTCACTGCCCAGCAACATCTTAATGTTGAATCCTGCACCACTGCCTCTGCCAAATTCCTACCAGCCACTGAAAGACCATGTTGTTCCCAGAGCTGCTTAAAGTTGACTAGCAGCTGTTGAATTCCCTGGGAGGAGAAGTCCAGGATCCCAGAGATGTGTGAGAGAGGATCATGAGGGAACATAGAAAGGATTTGAGAAAGAAAAGAGTAAGCCAGAGCCATGACAGAGTCATGGCTTGAGTTGTGCTGTTGTGTGGTCATATTGCTGTAATAGTCCTATTCAGGACAAGGTTGCTCAAAAAAGTGTAAGTGCCCTGACTCTTAATGCCTTAGACCATGAGCAAGATCTCATTCTATTAGAGAAATAGACCGAAACGAGTATGTGGTACGAGGATAAGAGTGAACTAATTATGTAATATCGGCGCTAACGGTAATGAACGTGCCGTAGGCGTTACAGAGCCACCCTCAGTAGCTCTGAAAGATTTTCTCTGAATTCTAGCATACAGCTGAGATAGAATTATCGAATTCATGGTGCAGTAGAGTTAAGTAATTTTGAGATCCTTCAGAGCAAAAGTTATTGAATATTCGCCTTGCCCGACAAACTCCACTCGCTCCCTATCCATTTTGATAGAATGTATGTAGCGAGCACCTGCTTTTTCCCATCGGCCCGCGATTCGTCCTTGCTTGTCGTACGCAACAATGATCATACCATACCGGTTGTCAATGTGGCTCAGCGCTGAACACATAGGTCGATTAGCAGTATAGATAAAAAGCACTCTACATGGCTCACCCCAATACGTATGTGCCCCCCATTCGAGGACGGGGTAGTTTTTCCAATCACCGTCGTTGGTTGTGTACTTCAAGTCCGATGGAGGAGGAGGTTGATCATTGGCATCCCGTGTGGTGACGACTGGTGTGATTTCCACGATTAGCTCACGAAGGACCTGGCGCACGGTAGCGTAAGCAGTGTCCCCAGGACCTTTGAACTTGCATATATCCGAATGATTGGCATTGACCGATGTTTTGCGCTCACGGGCAACACCGAGAATTGCAGATTGCTCCTGAACTATCTAAATGAAGAAATTTCGAAGAATAAGGGTAGGTCGAAAAGGGTGTGCGTTGAACTCTCACCAACAGCTTGCGTTTGAGGGCCAACGGCCTATCTTGGTCTCCTTCCCTTCAACGAATGTACAAATGACTGTATGAAGACTCTCAATAACCTGTCGGAAGTCGCCGGTGAGATCAAACAAGAAGAGCGAATTTGGATTCAGCTCTCGGATGAGATCGCTTCGTGCATCGAGATTTACCGCGTGTAGAAGATTGGTGAGAAACTCCGCGGTGCTGACCCCATTACCACCTTGGTGGGGGTACCAAAGAACATAACGGCGTGAATGGATTCAAGGAGGTCTTTGTAACGCATGTCAGCACGATTACTCCCCACAATCAGTGCCTATCGGGGGTCAGTTCAGCGCTGAGAATACTGAGGTGATACGCACCTGCTTGAGCACAAGCCCTCCCATCGAATGTGCCATGAGTACGAGTGGTTTGTGCCGGTGCTATATCGCTGGTTGGTTTTACACATTCTACACACATCCTCAGTTTCACATACCCCTTCAGAGTCCCTCTCCTGTCTAAGTCTTTCTAGAAATGTCTCTGCGAATGTGCGCAGTCGCCCTGTCGACACATCCGAAATAACATTTGCATTGTAGCCATAGGTGAGGACACGGGCACCAGGAAAGTGCTCAGGAAGAGAATCACGAAGCCACATGAAACAGTCGTCGCTGCTGTGATACTGCCATGTGTCGAAAGCATGGCCGTTCAAGCCGTGTAATGCAACTATGCTAAAAGATACACAATAAGTAGCGTAAATCAAAAGCTGAATATACGAGTTTACTCAATCTTATCTCCATCGGATAGAGGGGTGAACCCTTCGAAAGTATCATCCAAAGTTACGTGTCGATCGTGCAGCAGTCGTTCTTGAGGAGTAAGTTTGAGTGCTCGACTTAGAATTTCTCCGGTTTCAAACGTCGCTGTGGCGATCTTTGACCCTTCGAGACCCGTTGCGAGAGAGATTCGACTCTGTCCAGGGGATGTGGCTAGTCCTTTGCCTTGTAAAAAAGCTCACAAGTTCAATTTCGGTGGTAGCAGGGTCAAGATAGGTTATCCGGGCAGTGTAACGAGACATTGCAAAAGAACTACGGAAGGTGTACAGATCAGCGTTAATAGTCGCACGAATCGTCTTCCTTAATTGGGACCATGCTGCATGCCATCCTTCTTTCCGTCCTTATTCATCGATCTTATCGATCATTCCATTGAAACGACTCAGATGGGAAGAGAGGTGTTGAGATAAAGGTCCCTAGCCAGAACAGATCCAGATTGTGCAGGTCTTGTGTGCGCTTGCTCGCAAAAATTCACCTACGAAGTTTTGCAGATATGAGCTTTATAATCTAACTGAGTGGCCTGTCCCCAGGCCAGTATAGGAGACTGAGAAGAGTGAGTGCAAGTGTTGTAGCTTTAGTAAGTGATACTAAGTATCAGAGTGCCAAGGTTAGAGGTAACTGTATGATATTTTTTTGAAGATCTACCACGGTATGGTGGCTTCTTGAGGGCCGGCAAGAGCGTTAGTATACTCCCGGTGTTGCCCTCAAGACTGGCGGTGAATGTAATACACTCCCTCCCTCCAAACCAGAGAACACAGGTCCATGGATGGTGCGGAAAAGTAGTTTCGTCGAAGCCTCCAAAAGTGAGGGCGAGTGATGACAATCCAAGATAGCCCGGCATCTATGATCTTCGATTGTTTGGCGTGAAGGACTATCGGTACCCGCTGGTCGGAGTCACGTAGCTCGAGCGGAAAGGCAACAAAAAAAACCTGTTTATACCTGTATAGTATATACGTTTATCAAGTCGTTGTCCATGATACAGGCATACTCGCCGATACAGAGAGATTGATTTCGGGAGGTTCACAAACTGAAGCAAAAGTGCAAAACTACAATGAGTCAATAGCCCTTTTTCCTCGCTCTGACTACATCTAAGTTCGACAACAATGCCATGTATCCGGTACTTTCGTCGCAGCGCTGTCACTGGCAACCTGGGCCTTCTGATCGATGCTCCCGTACACGGTCCACCCATGCTGATTAAGGATACCCATAAGCTCCAGCAACATTTGCCTCACTCGCATTGTCTCGCCGCCCATCGCATTCCATGGATAGCCGTGAAGCTTGAACTCATAACACCCATCGGAACCATGTTCTTGATGTGACTGCAAGTACTCGATTCGTGTTAGCATCTGCTTGGCCGATTCCAATAGATCAGGAGGGGCGTCAATAAAGCGTAGTCGGTCCCCATTGCTAAAAGCAATGCACATCCAGTCGCGATGCTGGAGAGCCGAAGTGGGTGTCTGGCGCGAGAAGATCAAAGTGTCGAGGGCTGTGGTGGTTTTGCTCACAGCTGTACTGTGAATCCAATCTTTCAGTTAAGCACTCGTATCAGTGATTTACTATGGCTGGCATACCTGATATTCAGAACCCAACCCATGTTAAAGAGAGCCTCCAATAGCTTGCTCATAAGTCTCCGGGACACCATGGAGTCATCCCCCTTTATGACTGTAGGATACCAGGGATATTTATGAAGCTTGAATTCATGCGAGCCATGGTACTCTCTCTCGGATTGGAGCCCGTGAGTCCAGTGGCGACTTATAGCGTCTCGGACGACAGCTTGCTCGTCAAGCCCGAATCCCATTAGACGGAGCCTGTTTACCGTTAGAGAGTTCAAATCCTGGCAGAAAACAGACTCTCACCGGTCGCCTTCGTGCATACTCATAGAAGCAAATACGACTGTCGGCGGGGTGCCTTTGACATCTTGGTATGAAGGTAGATCCATGCTCGCTACCCTCTAGTTGAGAAAGAACGAAGTGGTTTTGACTAGCGCGCGCCTCTAGGTATTTAAGACTTGTGGGTTACCGTCATAGCCGTACATCTACAGCTATATGAGTATCCACACAGTATCCACCTGGCTGCGTGTGGCAGTACTCCTCCCGAGCCTCGCTCCGTTCCTGCACCCTTCTGCCTTCGTTAAATCTTTAAATTTTCTTCTACTTCAAGTCTCCGAGCGCGTGAACAGTTTGGGTGAAACATTGAAAGGTTTGGTTTTTCAGCGCTTATTAGCTCGCCCGTGACTCATGGGAATCTGACTTGGTCTCTCAACTGAGGCTCAACCAAGTCCTCACAAGTCCTCAAGGACACTTACAGAACTGTTGCAGACATCCAAAGACGTCGTTAATCAGCGCAATTGCCTTGGAGCAACTTGAATAGTTGACGTGCCAAGAATGTTTCAACGGCGATTCGGCTACGGCGAAACAGCAAGAAATTCAGTCGGATTTCCTTTTGTCTCCACCACCACCGCAAATCATGATGGAAAAGACATGGGAGTGGGAGGGCATGCCAAAATGATAACGATCTACACTACTTTCAAAGTAGATGCTCTTTGCTTTAGACTCCTCTCCGAAAATCAAGGACACTCGCGTTGCTCTGAATGGAGGTACTCACTGGTACTCAGCTATCCCGTCATTCTCAATTGAGTATTCATATATCCCATCACACACATGTGGCAGTTTGCAAGCGAGAGCAGAGAGTGCGGCAAACTTGAGTCCCAGTGAAAATCGACATGATTGAAATCGATTGAAATCGAGTGAGATTGAGTGATATTGGTTCAAATTGACAGCTGTTTTAAAAACCGTAGGCCGCCTTATGAAAAAGTTAAGTTTGATGCCGGACATGTGATGACCTCGGCACACACGCGTTGTCGTGTTGTCGGGTCGGGTCGATCGTCGCGTTTGACATGCTCAAGGAAAGAGTTGCCAGTAGGTGCTCGCGTAGGATAGATTCAGATACGTATAGCAGTAAACCATATCCATGATCAGATTAGTTGGGTCAACAGTCACAGACAATCGAGCGTCGGATTGTGACATCATTGGTATGCCGGCCTCATCACATGTCCGGCATCAAACTCAACTTTTTTACGGGGCGGCCTAGGGTTTTTAAAACAGCTGGAATGATATCGGTTCAGATTGGAAACTGTCAGCAAGTGACAGGTGTATTTACTTGTCACCGAGGAGAACCGATCTCCTTCGAAAAGTGAGACTTTAACCGATTTTTTTTGATTAAGATTGAATGGAATTGGTTTCCATTGTTTCACATTGTATCATATCGAAAGAAATTGGTTCTTATTATTGCAGTTTTTTTTTGGCTTTCAAATCTGTTAAAATCAATTCATGTTCATTATCATTGTGTTCAAAATGGTTCATATCTATGTACGTCAATTCTATATACATATACACCACACCAGGCCACACCATACTTGCAAGCAAACAAATCAGAGAAATTGCCACCTTTGAAGCGAGTTTGAGAAAAGACTTAGTTATCTCTTGAGTTATCTGAAAGACTGAAACTGAATAGAGCATATTTGCAGTCGGTTCGATGACCTCGGCGTCTCCTCGCTACGTCACACAGATCGCGACGACCGCAAGCTTGTCACGCCATCTCATCGGCGTCTCCTCGTTACATGTTGCCTTTTTAGCGGTTGCAGATACACTCTAATGAACAAGGTAGAACTCACCAAGTCTGCTTCAGGTGTGTTGGCTATCTGTGAAGCGTGAAACCAGTCATTAGTAGGTTAATTGAATGAACAGCAAATGAAGAACACACCCAAATTGCTGTCTATGCACCAGTTCTTGACCAGTTCAAAATGTATTAAGGATAGTTTGGAATCTTCAGATGATTGAGCAAAGAGACAGAAGTAATTAGTAAGATATCTTCGGACAGAGTAAGGACAGCGCAATAGAGTCTGATAACAGAAGCGTGATTGTGGTGGTCTGTAAGAGAAATGCCTTTAGTGTTTTGACTTGCATAAAATATTTTTATGGCACGGCGTTCTCTTGACATGTCGACGGGGCAAATTTTCAATAGCTTAGATTGTTCAGAACAGCGTAGAACCAATGTGGTTTAAAACCAACAGATTCAGTATGTATTGATTTGGGTAAGGGATTGACAGCTACCAATTTCATCCGATTTCACCCAATTTCATCCGATTTCATCCAATCTCAACCATTTGAACCATGTCGATTTTCACTGGGCTTGAGTCTTCGAACGGACACGTGATGCGGCGTCTACTCACTTCGTCGCCAACAGTCATGTCCATCGAAAGGCTCACTACTACTAGTGTAGCCTACAGCTTTTCTTCCACTCCCACCCACCCAGATGCGGTGCTCAGAGTTTTTCCAATTTATACCCTCATGATTGCCAAGATATAAATTCAAAATTACCGAATTAATATAAAGTCATATCATTAATTGCTAGCTAACAGTCCGAGCACAGGAGATGGTCGGCCCACCCACCCGTCGCAGCCGACTGTGGACCTCTTTTGTTGCTGGGACCCGAAGGCCTACGGCCTTCTCCCATACTTGCATATAATCATATACTGCACAATTAGCTACTAAGCATTTGCTTAGGTAGCTCGCCACTTCTAAAGCTTCACTAATAGTTCCAAGACACTCTTCAAACTCTACAGTCATCCCTCAACTTTCAGAGATTGGTCTCACTTCAAGTTCGTTAAGAGATTGCGGGAATACACTCAGGCTCAAGCTTCAGGACACATTACATTACAAGCCCAAAAATATCGCTGTTGTGGAAGATAAGAATGAGTCTCCCCCTCGCCGCTCAACTATCAAACCAACGATAAATCTCATCAAGACAGAGTGAAACCGATCTTCTTATCTGTACAGCTGCTGCTCATCCTTTTTATCGATTCAGCGTGAGATGGGACCAAACAAAAATCATATTGGAAGCCTACAGACCCACGAATGTGGGCCTAGTTGTAGGTTGATCATACTCAATACTAGTAGTACAGAATTTAATGTGCCGAAGACTCGAAGCAGAAAATCAAGCACGGTTACAACAAGCAAGCACCTGAAACCTTCCTCCACTTCCTCCTGTGTTGCAGCTTTGATCGTTAGTCGGACTGCACGTCCAATGCTGTCCAATTGTGTCTACAGCTGAAATCGGTCTGGAAAGTAATTTAAATATCAAGGAAGTCGCGCGCGACAAGTAAACGAAACGAAACGCACTCGTGGTTCGAATTACAGGTGATGGAGGCCCCGTTGGGCCACCCACTGTGGTTACACATCTGGTTCTCATTCTGAGTACTCGTGCTCTGAGCAATGAGAGCACAGTTGGTGGTCATCTCAAAACCACTGTATACGTTGAACGACCCCGAGGGCCCAGTGAATTGCTGAAACTGTACGCGATCGAGGACGTTGGTAGGCTTCAGTCAGTAGAATATCAGAGTAAACGCTTACGAATGCAGTTCCTACCGCTGTAACAAATGCTGTTAGTCAACAATGGAAACCAAGAAGCTGAAGGCACACCTACCCATTTGACCACTGGCACATACAGCAGAAACGCTGTGGAATTGTGCAACGAGGACGGAGCTGGTCACCAGCAAGAATTTCGAGAGTCGAGAGAAAGCTGTCATCATCGTGGGTGATTGAGATTACAAACCTGGTTAAGATGAGGTGAGTGAGTATGAAGCAGGAGGAAATTGAAGCTTTTATAGTCTCAGTCTATGCCTGAGGTACAATGGATAGGTTAACCAAAGACTCTACAAAATGGCCTTGGCCCCTCAGGATAGTACTTCACCAACTTAGCAAATGTAGGGCATCGGGTCGGAGCACGCTATAATTCGTTCGCCGCTACAATGGGCTTGTCGTATATCGAGGATAGCCCAAAAATTCCTCATTCTAGTGGAGAAATCGAATTTGCCAGTGTTATAGAATTTTAGCAATAGACACTGGATGTACAAGGCCTAAGCTACCCAATGTAGCAAAGCCCCAGCCTATGCTTACCGAGATGTACCTAAATCAAGAGGAGATTTTCCTTGGCTTCTCTAGAGAGAGCACCAAGACCAGTAGTGTCGGGAAGTTCAATGAAAGTAGCTAGCAGTTGAATTGTTGTTGGGCTCACGACCTCCTATTATGCCCGCGCATCACCCAGCGTGCGGCGGATCCCGAACGATCTTACGAGTCGACAAAAGTCTACTTTGGCCAAAGAAGAGAGGAGGATGACCCGCCTGAATAGTTCGCTCAAGAGCGGAAACCATAAACTGGACCTCGCCTGTTTCCCATGCAGGCAGCGCATCAATTTTCAATTTTTGAATAAACACAGCCACCACATGGACTTCCCAAATAGGATATGCCTTTTACTTGCCATTCTTGGATAAGTACACCTTGTCATTTCCTAATACGAGCATTAGTTTGTATTCAAACAAGACAAAGTATTCATCGTGACACCTTTTCCTCGTTATATTCATTTCGACCGTAAGTGCACCTTGTTCTCGAAAATAGTTACTAACTTGTATATTCGACAGATGAGAAGGTGTATGGTGTACACCCGTGCTTGTAAACGGGGCAGGAAGTGTCCTTGTACTCTCAAGCCATATATGCTATAAATCACTTATCACTTCGTTTCTCACTAACTGTATTTCTCTAGTACTGGGGAGAGTGCTACACCTCCGTTAACATTCTCATCTCGACCTCTTCGTTCAATCATGAGTGCTTTGCCCGTCGTTTCTTTTCTTTCTGTAGTTTCCCTTGGGGCTCTTGCAGCCGGGCCACGTATTCGATCTGATGTTGCTCAGCTTGCACTTGTTCTCTGGCTTCTGGTGTGCAATCTCATTCAAGGAATTGACAGCCTGATTTGGGCTGGTAATACCGATATACATGTTCCTCGCTGGTGCGATCTGGGTCAGTATATCTTTTCAGTGTATGTACAAGAGCCAAGCCTGATTTCTTTTCGTAGTGACCAAGATATTGTTGGGGCTTATGGTTGCCATTCCCGGTGCATGTATTTGCATAGCTATCAAGCTAGCGCGTATCCATCAGGACGAAAAGCGCAAAGCCTCCATGAAATGGGTACCATATGCTATCGACGGTCTGTTCTGCCTTGGTGCTCCCGTGGCTTATATGTGTCTGCGTAAGTTGGCCTCTCAAAAGGGCGAGTTGGAGTGACGCTAATCGATACATCTTAGATTTCATTGTTCAGGACCACAGGTTCAACATCGCAGAAAACTTTGGCTGCAGCGCTTCTATCTATCCGACTAACGAAGCCCTGGCTCTAATGCTAGTCCCTCCCATGCTTCTTGGCTCGGCGGCCTTCTTCATTTGCAGTCAGTTTCAATTTCTCTATCAACCTAGGCAGACTTTTGAACCAATTCCATTTGTTCTAGCCCGAGCCTTCCACAACTTCTCTCGTAGCCTCCAAAGTTTTGATGCGCACAGATCAGCTAGCACCAGGTCATCCTACCCGGACTTCTCTCGTCGTGTATCGATGGTGATGATCTTTGCAAGTGTTACGGCAATTATAACTATGTTCGGGATCTTTGTCCGCTCTGACATCGTTCCTTGGGATGATGTTCACAGGGACCTGACTGTCATTGCTATACTCAAATCCGACGTTGACCTTGTTCCTGTCGAGTTTGCATGGTGGACCGTCAATTCGCTCTCCTGGCTCTACATTGCACTCTCTCTAGCTATGGGAGAGGACATCAGAGATGCCGTGAAGAAATTTCCCAACTATGTTGCCAGTCTGGTAAAGCGGTTCAAGAGCATCGAGCCACGCCTACCGCGTCAACCGGTTCTTCCTGTACAGTGAGCTTGTTTTTTTTTCTCATCTGTATTCTTTGACTCTGAATTAATCCTCAGTAGGAAGCGCACTACAGGGCCAGCGCCGTCGTCGATGATAGTCGAACCTGATGAGAGTCTGGTTTCTGGATGGGACGATATCATTGACTTGAAGACTACGCGTCAGGCTTCTAAATCCCCCTCGCCTTCCAGAACACGTTCTCCGACTTCTACTCTACGTTCCATAACGACCTCTCCTGTAAACTTGCCACTATCTCAGCTGTCTTCTCCATCTTCTGCTAGATCTTGGAAGACATCCGATGAGGAGACTGTGCATCTGCATTCTTCTGTTTCTAGCTCAAACTCGGGTCGATTTCCTGACGCTTGTGGAGATGACCCTTTCGCTGCCTCTACGACAGAATATCTCCACTCCCCCACAGCTCACTCCCTCGGCCTCCAGTCACCTATCGTTTCTCATGAGATGTGTGACTCTCCGACTAAAGCGGGATCCCCTTCTAAGCCTGTGAAGCTTAGCGTGCCTCAGACTGTTCCAGACGACGTACAGTCGACCATCTCTTCCATTTTTGACGCTCCATGGCCCCAGCCCCCGTGTACCCCACCACCCTTTACTTCTCGGGTTGGTCACGAGTCCCCGGCTGTCTCAGATACGATATACGGGCAGCACGACGGACCTTTTGAGACCGTTAGAAATTATGCTCTTCCGTTCCAGGGACCCAGTATCCGTCCTATCCCAGTGGGTAAGGACATAGCCCGAACGGGTTCACCTACGCTGGGGAAAGCTAGAAAGTACCTTCGAAGGGATGGCGGCATCCACTCACCTCCGAATGAAGTTGTGTATGTGACCGTCGTCAAACAAACCGTTTAATTCTATTTTTCTTTCCTTTACATACATTTCAACTGTATTTTATACTAGGTGTCATCTCCATCCTTTCCTTGTAGCTCTACACTCTTTTTGTACATGTAGCATATTTTCATAGACTATGAATATCATAACCGAAAATCAAGTTGCTGTTGCTGTGAACAAACTCTAAAAAGAGTCAGACAAAAGAAAAGGCGCGCGCTCACACGAAAAGAACAATAAGCGTTTGCGCTATAAAGTGATGATACAGCGCCTCTTCTTTCTGAATCTTTCCGTCCTTCATCTTTCCACCTTTCTTCCTTCCAGAATCCACTGGCTGTATAGCTGTACTCTCCTCGAAACGTATATGGGGAGCATAATTCAACGCGTCGAATAATTTTTATCACTCAGTTACATCCGTGGTCCAGACATTCCGCCACCTCCGCCACAATTCTTTGTATTTTCAGCATGGGTTTATATTCTGGCACAAGGGCAATCTGAAGCGACGAACAAGCTAGTATCCTAGGTGAGGACTCTGTTTGTCCTGGGTATTGTACCTTAACAAGCGGTACTCTTCATGTAGAACAAGGGTCGTTGCTATTGAACATTGCTTCCCGATCTGTCAGCGTGATTTTGCCATGGTTTTTTGCTCTTCAACCAGTTGGCCTATCACGTTAACAGCGTACACTATCGCTGTTCGGTTCCTTTCGGTCCTCATCCCGTTTCCCATACAACCCGGGAACTCCTTTACTAGATATATCAAGCCTTACGGCATAGTCTTTTTCTTTCTTTTGGGGAGAACCTGCTGCAATGGAGGAATGAAGGCCGAGCCTATTGGTTGAGGCCGGTGGGGTACGTACAGTGCTTTGATTTTCAATTTTTGCTTCGAGTCAGCATGGTCATTTCGCACCATAATTTCTCTCGGATGTTCCACGAAAAATAATACTCTCACCCTGTGACACTTGGAACAAACTTGCATCCAAACTTGGACATGCTCAATAAAGTACCGTCCAAACTTGGACGTGCTCAATATAGTATCATCAAATGAACCGCCCAATCTGGGCTCATCATCTTTTTCCGCCGTAAAGTACAAAGGAATGGCCAAAAATTGTAACATGGAAACTTGGGCTTTTGCTCTTAAAGCCCGAGGTTATTCGAATTTACTGATCCATTCGTTGAATTTCGCCTTTTGTACACTTTGCGGCCGCCCTCCAGTACTGCAAGATGGTCAATTATGATGCACTTGTCCTCACGTATCCCAACTGGGTGTACTCCATGTTCGCCTTCCTCGGTTTCCTGTTGTGTGCGATTCCTCTTCCCTGGCACTTGGAAGGTACTTTGTTACTTTTCATGCATTGAAACCTCCGTATAACTGACTCGACTAAATCACTTGAAGCTTGGAACACTGGAACGTGTCTTTTCATGATTTGGACGGGGCTGGCCTGTCTCAACCAGTTCATCAACTCCGTTGTCTGGACTGGGAATGTTATCAATTCGGCTCCAGTATGGTGCGACATCTGTAAGTATCTAACTTTCATTGGACAAGTACCTCCCTCTTAATTCCTCACAAGCTGCCCGATTTATAACCGGCTCAGGGTCGCAATTCCTGCTGCGACGCTTTGTATCAACCGGCGGTTGTACTATATCGCTACTGCGAATGCTGTCACAATCACCAAAGCCGAGAAGCGCCGTGCTGTTTTGGTTGACTTGGGCATTGGCCTCGGTATTCCTCTGCTGGAGATGGTTTTGCGTAAGTCTAATCGACGTCAAATCTCTTCCCTCTCTAATCTTTCCTCAGAATACATCGATCAGGGCCACCGATTCAACATTTTTGAAGACCTCGGTTGCTATCCCTTTACCTATAACACATGGGTCGCATACGTTGTCGTCGTCCCTTGGCCCTTGGCCATCAGCTGCATCTCATCTATCTATTCCAGTGAGCCCCCTCGTTTTCCATGTGCTGATCATAATACTAATCAATATTCATCTAGTTTTGAGCATCAGGGCCTTCAACAAACGAAGAGCACAGTTCAAAGAGCTATTATCCGCGAACAGTAACCTGAACTCCAACCGTTACTTCCGCTTGATGTGTTTAGCCGGCACGGAGATCTTGTTTACCCTTCCACTTAGTTGCTGGTCTATTTCCCTAAACGCAACTGCGTCGCCAATCCAGCCTTGGAAGGGATGGGACGACACTCATTCCAGCTTTTCCTTTGTTGGCCAGTACCCTTCCGTTATCTGGCATCTGGACAAGGGTACCGCGATCTCCCTAGAAACAACGAGGTGGTTCGTTGTCTTGTGTGCCATAGTCTTCTTTGCATTCTTCGGCTTTGCAGACGAAGCGAGGAAAAAACTACCGTGCTGCCTTTGATTCTGTTGGCAAACGAGTTGGACTGTCAACGGGTGGCTCCTTCACTTCGTCGTTTTGGAACTCCACCGGGTAAGTTTACGAACTTACTCAACATTTCTGCAGTTGCTAATTTATTTCCGTCTCCAGATCGAAACTCTCTTCCCAGAATGGAACACTTCCAGTATTTGTCCAAAAGAAGATGTCGCGTAACCGTGGGTCAATCGACTCCTTTACGGATGTTTCTGGCGTTGGCGATGCCACCAGCTTCAACGAAAAGTCGTTCAATGGCGAACTTTCCTATGGTGCCATGTCGCTGGCCGACGTTGGCGGTGCTCTCTCGGATGACATGGAAATCTCTCCCACTGATACACTCGCGCCGGCTTTCCCGCAGCGTGCTGTGACTTACGACAAAGATGATGGTCTGCATATCGAAGTATCATCTATTCGCCATTTATCCACCTTCTCCATGTCGACCCCCATCGAAGTTCCTAGTCCTGTCCATAGGAATTCTGATATGGTCTAGTTTTGGTTGTTTATCCTGTTTATTTCTCCCATACCCAACAATTGTATCATTAGCACGCATACCTGTTCTCATACCGCGGCTTTTAACCCTACTCTACACTACACACTCCTTAGCTTTTGTTATTATTATGTATCCTTAGTCTTATTGTGATGTGTTCTTGGATATTTAGAACGGAGAATCGAACTTCATTTCCCCTTGCATTGATGTGAAGAAAAACATCGTCTTCAAGAATAGAATAGGCGAAAGTATATGCATACCAGGGTTAATATTATTAACTTGAATCTCACGCTTTAAACAGAGGGAGCAGAGATCCGATAGTAACCGCGAGACGTCGGATATGCCTATGATACTTAAGGATAAGGATTACTCGGCCCAATCAGCACAGGACTGAAAGCAGCGAGCTCAACTCCCGACTCAGAGAAGGTAGAGTATCAAGCTGACGTAGAGATGGGAGCAAAGCCCGACCAACAGGCTAGTTACATATTTACTTCTCATTCGTAGTCGTTTGATCCAACCTTCCCCCAACAAATCCTGACCAAAGTCGTGTACCCCCGTGAATGAATTTTGCTGTCATGATAACGCCCTTCCATGAAAAACACACACACTGTTTCAAGGTGCATAGAGCATCAGCGTCACCGAGATGACCATCAGGTTGCCAATCTGGATTCGAGGCAGCGTACGCGCTACATTGCATCAAAATATGTTTTTGGTGTCTCGAATTGCAACGGTGGATCCACATAGTAGACGGGTGAGCGAGTGACGATATTGGAAGTTTTTAATCAGTGTCAAATAATGTCGGAAGAACATAGATGGATGAACCGCATACGCGAATGATAGTAACATTCTGCTACATGATAACTACATAGACTCTATTTACATTTCTTGCTTCAAATCCAGCGTTTTACAAAACCGCTTAGATCGACGCCCTTCCTCTAGGCTCGTAGGGCAACAACAGCGCCGTGAACCCAGCAAGGATGATCAGCGCACCAGATATGTATACTGGAGTCGCCGTCTCTAGATTAGCAAACAGGGCGATAATGGGCGCCTGTAATACACTAGTGAGACCAGATGGGATGGAGAGGCCAACTGAAACATACAATGACACTAAAGATACGCGTCGCCGAAGAAACTAAGCCGTTACCAGTGCCGCGGTCCTTGGCAGGAAAAATCTTTGAGGGAGAAGAGTTAGACGGTACACAGGACACAGTCGACAAGGCAGACCAACCTCAGGAGAGATAGCGTACAAAACCCCGTACATGATCTACAAAAGCACGATTCAGCCTCATGCAACTGAGCTCGGGGGACATAACACACGCACGTTACTAAAGAAAGTATATCCACAGTTCCATCCGAGCAGAGCATTAGAGCTCCGCGCGGTGGTCGTCGCGAAAAGAAAGGCACCTGTGAGCCCTGTCTTTCGCGAGGGGTCGTTGAATAAAGAAAAACCACACGATAAAGTCAACTACTCGCCCGAGGATAATGCTAAGTGCCTTTGCGCCCTATGTAAGGCAATTCGACAGCCCAACCAGCGAGAAAGGCTCCAGGAACACCAATGACGCTGAGGATAAAGGTCTACATAGCTTGATGAGCATATCGTGAGATGTTAGTCGAACCAATTTGCTCACGTTGCGATAGGTAATGAACAAAGAACCATCACCGAAAGCATTGCCGCGACTTTCGAGTAAGAAAGGTAAGAAACTGTTGTATAACGTCGAAGCTAGTCCGATTATCCCTGTAACACCGAATTAGGGAGGTGGATAAGCTGCGGCAGAAATGACGATTTTACCCCACAAAAAGATCAAGAGAGACGTCGAAAACGCCATCTTTCTAGTTCGGAAGAGGGCCTTTACGTGGTTCCATCCAAGAGCGGAGCTTGCGCTTAAGACTCTGGGACGATCTGCACGAACTTTCTCTGGATCCACACCACCAGCGTTTACCAGTTGTTCCACCGTAAGATTTGACGTCTTTGAATTGAATTTGGCGAGCTTTTGGATGACCTCGACAGCCTCCGCGTCTTTTCCGATTCCAATGAGGAAGCGGGGGCTCTCAAATAGTTGGAACACGAAGAAGCGGATACCCCATAGCAGTAATGTCAGAGCACCAAGAATGAATAGCAGGTAACGCCATCCCATGTTCTCGGAGCGCGTACAGTTCTCCGGCCCTTGACAAGAGAAATTTGCGATGAGGGGCCATGCGAGCTAAACATAGAGTTAGACCTTGTCGCCGGAGATGATTCATGGCCGACTTACCAAACTGACTAGGAGTTGGCCCAAACACCACCAAATTGACATTACGGTAAGGAGATATTGGTGCGTCCCGGGTACGAGATCCAAGAAGACAGCACTATCCACAGGCATATTGCCTCCGACACCCACTCCTAAAGTGGCGATTAAAGAAGCGAGCGTGACCATATTCTGGGAACCACCAGCGGCAAGACCAAAGACTCCTGCGATTAGAAGTGTCAAATTAAATGACCACCTGAGAAATAGTATTCAGAAAGGTCTGACGAAGAGCACGCGGGAAACCACAAACCGTCTGCCCCAGATGTCGCATCCAAATGACCAGATAATTGCACCAACGAGCAGGCCCACGTTGGCCGCAAGCGTGAGGAATGGGCCTTGGAAGTTGAACTCGTTAATAACCGGAGTGAGAATGAGACCGGTAATCAGCTGTGCATTCTCATAAGTTAACATGTAGCAGATGAAAAACGTTATCCTCACAGGCCAAACACTATCCGCAAACCATCCGAATCCTGCACAACAGAATAGATATACTTGGTACTTCCCCATTCCGATATCTTGGATTGCAGCGTTCAGTATCCGTGCTTTTGCTTGATAGACCTGGTCTATAGTTCCGTCGGCGTCATCATCGTAGAGGTTATCCAAAGCAATTTTATGGTCGCGACTAGCAGAATTTTCGGTGGTGCTCGGGTCCCTTGATAACGAAGGATACTCGGAGGGAAGGTCGACTTTGTGACTTGACATTGAGGAAAGTGATAAGGACGAGACTGAGGCTACACTTCACGGGGAGGGAGGCAAAGGTACGAAGTCAAAGTGGGGATATTATATACCCTGGGTAATAAATTATCAGACGACCAGTCTGAGCGGAGTCGGAGAATGACATTGCTGACAGAGTGCTGACACGGTTCAAAAAAGCAAACGAAAACACACGTCTCGCGCGATCTAGAAGGTTCGTAAGTTGAAGCACGCGATCTAAGTATTTATCTTTCTCGGTAGACCAACAATGCCAAAACTGATCAAGATCCCAGGTACCTGGAGCGTGGATGGAGTGTGGATGGGGATGGATATGGAGCACTTAATCGCCCCCAAGCATGCCAAAACATATGTATTATTCTGCAGCTTAACCTCCCTCCTTCTCAGAGGTATCCTTGCTAGTTTTTTCCTCTTCTAGCCTCCGCTCTCGTCTTCTCTTAACGTCCCAGTTATACACTCTTGCCATATTGACCTCCATCATCGTCAACTGTTCTCGCAGGAATTCAAGATCTTCTGTTAGAGTTGCTACATTGGTCTCGGCCCCTCCTAGCTTTGACCGTAAAAGTTCGATAGCGGCAGGTAACTTGTAAGATAGCATGACGTTGGCCTGGATGCAAAAAATCGCTTGAATAAAAGAGGAACTAGCAAATCGCGGGTCACGTACTCCGAGCCACAGATAGACCGTATCCGAGTCTTCAAGTTCGGCCTCCGCGAAACAGGGTTTCGTTTAGCTCGAAAAGTTGTTTTTCAGAGGTTTGGAAGAAGAGCTTTCATCTTCATCTTCAAGATCATCTTCAAGATCATCCTCGGATTGGGAGCTCTTTCCTTCCTAGGAGATGAAATGACCAGAATGAGCACACCGAAATGTTGACATGTACCGCTAGCGTACCCGTCGTTCATGTAGATATTCCACCATGCTCAAAGTCTTTTTAATGTCGGGAATCTTCTCCTCTAACCCCAGCCGCCTTTGAGATAAATTCGCGTCCATATATCGATACTTGCTGTGCAAAAAACTCGTAAGCCAAAGCAAACCCGATTGTAAAGACGCGAATACGCGTACGCTATGGCATCTTGAATCTTTTTGAGTGGACCCTCGACTTCGGCATCTGCGCCTCCAAGGTATTTTTCTACATCTTCCTGGCGTGGATAGTAAGTAAGTATTCAACATCGTCCCAGAGGACGCACAATAAATGGTGCTTTAGGTATCCCTCTTGCTGTGAAGGGAAGAAGTTTCAGTATACTTTCATTTTCAGTTTCACCACTAGAAATTTCTGCTCACCACCTCGTTCTTCACTAAGAACGGAACCGGTGGACATTTAGAGACAACAGGTGAAAGATGAAATCGATGGACAGGTATGGCGCTTGTTGGGCGTCTATTCTTGAATTACTTTTTAACGCTCATTTTTTCATTTTCTTCCATGTCCCGTCTTATTGTTAAAGGTCTTCCTGCTACGTTACCCCTGTTCGCCTTAGGCAAAATTTCGAACAAAAGGATGCACCTGTAGGAACCCTTACAGATGTTAAAATTGCATTCAAACCCGACGGTACTTCTCGCCGGTTTGGGTTTGTCGGGTTCAAAACCGACGAAGAAGCGCTTGCGGCGAAGGAGTGGTTCGACAAGACTTTTGTGGATTCCTCTAGAATTAGTGTAAATATTGTCGAGGTGAGCCTAGTTGGTTTCCTGTACTTTTTACAGCGTTATTGACTCAAGCATTGGAGTTTCTAGGGCCTCAAGGATGCACCAAAGCCCAGACCGAATAAACGGCCCCGTCTTGATGCAACTGTATTGAAGACGCGCCCTCAAAGCTCCCCAAGAAAACAAAGAGTAGTCCAGAAGCTGGCGAAAAATCTTCAAAGTCAAAAAAAGATTCCCAACTGGACGAATTCCTCGAAGTCATGCATACTGTGAAGGGACCTTCATGGGCAAACGAAGCTCAGCCAAAGGCATCCACTAGTGCAATTAAACTGGATGAACCAGCACCTATGGTAGTCGATGAACCAGTCCCAGAAGATGTTTCTGATATGGAATGGATGCGACGAAGGATGACCGAAAAGACAGACCTTGGTGAAAAGGCTTATATCCAGTCGGACGATGAAGAGGATGACAAAGAAGTCACTCAAATAGTATGAAATTTTTGCTGTTTTCGGATGATCAATATTAACGAACGCCCAGCAGCCAACTGAAGAGCCAAAGGATCCAACCGAAGCCTCGATACTTCAGACCTCGCGACTATTTGTTCGCAACCTAGCCTTCTCGTGTTCTGACTCAGAACTTTCAACGCACTTTGGTCAGTTTGGTGAATTATCCAGGTGAGCGTTTTTGTCAGACTCTAGTCGCCTCCAGAACGAGGTTTGGGATGAGCTTGCTTGTCAGACATCACCGTGGTGATCCTTACGGATATAGGGATTTAACTGACTCTTTTTCCGTGTCACCGTTCTCAATGCTAACTGGTTGCTCCAACAGGTGAATATGCTCTTCATTTTGGCTCGAGATGAAAATTTAGTATAGGGACATCAGACCTTCGGGAATGTTGATCCTTTTGTGGAAATCCGATAGTAGAAATTTTTCTGACATTTTCAACGTGCTCGTTTTATGTGAACCGTACTGACCACTGTTTTCCTATAGGTGATTATTTTTTCTGACTTGGTCGAGGGATGAACACTTGTATAGGCATCAGACCTTCGGGCATGTTGATCCTCTTGCGGAAATCCGATAGTAGAAATAATTTCTGAACTTTCGTCGTTTCTTTGTTCCTGAACCTGGCTAACTGTTTTCATAGGTGAATATCCTTTTCGTTTTCTGCAAGATGAAACTCTGTATAGGGACATCAGACCTTCGGGCATGTTGATCCTCTTGTGGAAATCCGATAGTAGAAAATTTCTGACCTTTTTGTTTGAATTCTCATCAAGATTTTGTTTCTGACTTTTCTCCTTTATCGTTAGGTACACATACCTGTCGATCCGCGACGAAGCAGTCTAAAGGCCTCGCTTATGTGACCTTTGCGAAAGGCGTTAATGCCGTGACCGCCTATAAAGCCCTTGACAAAATTCGTTTCAAGGTCGACTGGTACATATCCTTCCCGCTGTCGATCGGAGGGGCAAGTTTGAAGTCGAGGAGGGGGAAGGCGCAAAACGAACCGTCAAAGATGAAAAGAACGCCAAACGCAAAGCACAGCTGGGAAGGAGTTCAATTGGAGTATGTTGTATATGAATGTGAGTTTTCTGCGAATATAATCCTCACCTTGATGTTGACTGGTTTTTTCAGAGCGATGCAGTGGCTTCGTCTATCGCCACCGAATGAACTCCAAGGCTGATATTCTCAACCCGGATTCTGAAGATCCATCATCGTCGACGAATCCTGCTGTCAAGCTTGCCCTTGCGGAAACTCATATCATCGAGACGAAAACTTACCTCGAATCAAATGGTATCGCACTTTCATCGTTCTCTTCCTCGCGTACAGCGCGTTCGGATACTACTATTCTGGTCAAAAATATTCCATACGGCACAATGGAGCCGCAGATCCGGGAGCTATTCGAGCCGCACGGAGCCGTTTCTCGAGTACTTGTACCTCCTGCTGGCACGATAGCGGTTGTCGACTTTGACAAACCTGACGAGGCTGGCCGGGCTTTC